>JASPKP010004515.1:0-17516 GCA_030674155.1 Stramonita haemastoma | reverse complement strand
GGGAAAAGAAGAGTGCAGCCCGGAGGGGTGAGGGGAAAAGAAAGTGTGGTGTGTTGGTGTGTGTGTGTTTTTGTGTGTGTTTTGGTGTGTGTGTGTGGTGGTGTGTTATTGCGTGCGTGCGTGCGTGCACATGTGGTTCAAGCACACGATTTGTTTTGGGAGCTAATGTATTAAAGCATGTGTAAAGGGCCATTGCTACAGACACTCTGAAACAATTGTTCTTTTGCAATCATGTTCAAATTTCTATTTATATCACTTTAAGCTTCCTGAACATACAACCTATGGCATTTTCATAAAAACAAGGAACTCATAAGCCAAACCCACACCACGTTCTGTTTCCCCCATCGTCTGTGTTTACATTTTTTTTTTCACCTTTTTGCATCTGAAAGAATTTGGGATCACAAAGATCACAGTAAATAGCAGCTAGGGCCTTCACTGACTAATTCAAATCCCCCTGAGAAAACAATGCGAGAATTTGTCACTTTTAATTTTACTGATAAACACCATATGTAATAGCTTCGCTCTATAGTGAATTTATCACCCATGTTTATTTTGTGATCGTCTAATTTTTTTTAAAAAACATCGTTACCTTCAGTAAGAAAGTTTGTAGATCGCCAAAAACCATGCCCATTTTCCAATAGTCGTGGTTTTTAAAAACTTTCCTTTTTTTTTTAATCGCTTGATCTTGATTTCTTTTTTTTTCCACATCAAAAAAGCAATAAAACTAATTTGGTAAAAAACCCAAAAAAACGCCAAAAATTTAAAGAGAAAATAAAAAAGCACGAAAAATTTTCAGGCACATGGACAAATAATTCACGTCAAAAAATTTTAAAAGTGGTGTTTCAAAAGGGAAAGTTATGGGTTTTAAAAAAGTGTTAATTCATGCAAAAACTATGGCAATCTTCTAAGAAAACCCCAAAGCCCTTTTGGGGAACAGGGAAAGCGAAGGTAAACAGGGCTTCAAAAACATTAAATTTTTATTTGATAAAACCCCGACCATTTTACATGAAAACAAGCTTAAAAGGTAGTACAAAGGATCAAAGCCATGGCTTATGAGAGGGAAAAGGAAAAGGGGGTAATGACTTTTTCAAAATGACCAGCAATATTTTAAATCTGAGATATGGGCACATAAAAAGGGTTTTAAAAATAGAAAGCACTATATCCTTGGTCACTGTTGCTTAAAATAACATATTTTTCCCAAAGAGTTAACAAAAACCGTTCGAATTTTTATTATAAAAAACCCCAAAACGAATTCATCCTTTTTTGGCATAGAAAGCTTTGAAAGAAGAGGAAAACAAACCCAAAACCCCTTTCCCACATTCATCCTTTCCCTCAGAAATCCTTAAACACTTACCCCCAACCCTTTCCCAACAATTCATCTTATTTGAGTCGGTCGATGACGTAATAAGAAAGTTGGCCTTGATGGGAATTTAAAAGGAGTGCCCCCCACTTCCCTTTCTTGGGGTATTTTTGTAGGGGATTGGCTGAGTTTTTTGCTTTGTTTGGATTTTTTTCCCGATCTTGACACGTGGAGTTACCAGAAAGCTTTTCCTAATCTCAGGGGAATATAAAGTTAAAAAAGCGGGGCGGCATTGATTATGAGGTTTTCGGGCATTTTTTCTCAATCTTGTATCTTTTTTGCTACTTCGTCTTTTTTGACGGGGGTGTGGGTGTGTGTGTTGGGGTTTGTGTGTGTGTGTTGGTGGGTGGTGTGAGTGTTGTGTGTGTGGGGTGTGTGTGTGTGGTTTTGTGTGTGGTTTGTGTTGGGGGAGAGGAAAAGAGAGAGAAGGAGAGAGAGAGAGAGAGAGAGAGGAAGAGAGGAGAGGGAGAAGAGAGGAGAAAGAGAGAGAGAGAGGGGTTTTTCCGTGGAAACGATAATGAATTACTGCCATTACTGCGAGGGGCCCCTGGTTTTCTAGGGATTAGCACTAATTCCCCCTTCCCCTCCTCCTTCCCCCTACTCCCCCTCCTTCTTCTCCTTTCCCCTTTCTGAGAGAGAGAGAGAGAGAGAGGAGGGGAGAGAGAGAGTGAGAGAGAGAGAGAGAAAACAGACAGACAGACGACAAAAGACAAACAGACGACAGAAGACAGACGACAGACAGAAGCAAAAACAGTGAAGACACACAGGACAGAAAAAAATAAAACAAATTGAGAAGAAAAAGAAAAACTAACAAAAAAAAAAAGGAAAAAAAATCGAAGATAGAGAGACAAAATGAAAATAAAAAAGGAAATTCCACAATAAAACCCCACCCCCCAACCAACGCACCCCCCGCACCCCCCCCCCCCCCCCCCCCCCCCCCCCCCACCACCTCATCACCCCCACACTCACCACTCCTCACTAAACCACTCCCCACTCACTCCCACTCACTTCCTCACACAAAATCCCCCACACACACACACAACACACACACACACACCACAACAACACCTTTTTCCCTTACAAACAACTCATGGCTGTCAAGGTGCTCAATGTTTTTTCTCTCTTGTCATCCAGCTCTGTGATTCCCAGAAAGAAAAAAAAAAAAAGCAGCCAGTGTTGTTGTTGTTGGCAAAAACACTTTTGGTTTGTAGTTCCATTTCTTTTCCTTCATGTCTCACTGTTTCTGTTACCTCCACGTGGGTTTTTTTGATGAGGAAGTGATCCCTCTGTCGTGTTGCTGCATGGGTAACATCCTGTCCCCCATACTTTCTAACCCAGGCATGCGCTCTAAAAGTAGAGCGCAATCCATAGTTTCCCCAGGTCTGTTACACGCACACCCACACACACGCCGCGCGCCAAACGCACACAACATAAAACAATACACACCACGCCGCAAGCCCCATGCCGCACACAACGTTACCTACACACACGCGTACGCCGCCGGTGGCGCGTGTTGCATCAAACAAACCAAAATAAAAAACTTAGGGCTAAACAGAAAAAAATAAAAGACCCCCGTAAAGAAATAAACGCCAACACAGAAAAAAAAATGCGACTATCATTCCCCCAAAGTATTTTAACGGCCTTAAAAATCGCAGTTCCTCCCGGACCAAAACCAACCAACCAACCAACCAACCAACCAAACCCAACCAAAAAAAACAACCCAACCAACCAAACCCCCAACCCAACTCCCCAAACCCTCCAGCCCAACCAACCAACCCAAACCCATCAACCTACCAACCTACCACCTATAAACCCAAATTTTAAATTGACTTAAAATTTAAAAAGTAAATAAAAAAAAAGGACCCCCCCAATTAACCAATAACCAACCCCAACCCAAACCGCAAGCCAGCAAGCCAACCCAAAAACCAACCAACCAACCAACCCAACCCAACCAACCCCAAACCCAACCAACCCAAACCCAAACCCAACCAAAACCCAAACCCAACCAACCCCAACCAGCAAATTGAGTTAGTCAACCAACTAAAAACCAAAAAAATCAAATCAACAAGTTATAAAAACCACCCACCTAAAACTATTGAATTATAGAAGTAAAGACAAAAAAAAAAAAGGGGGCAACCAAAACAAGAAAAAAGAAAAGAGAAAATCAAAAGGCCAGAAAGCAGCAACAACATCGATAACAGCCCCAGCAGAAACGCAGCAACACAAAAACGTTGCAATAGCAAAATAAAAAACAATAACAACAAAAAACCCTTAAAATTGCAAAGAGATCAATCGCATCAACACGTGAAACATTAAACGGCCCTTATCAAAATTAACAGCCCCTTTTAGAGGGCCATGTTTTCTTTGTTTGGTTTGCTTGCTTTTCTTTTGGCTTCAATTCCTCATTAGATTGCGATAGGGTCTTTGTTTTATTTTGTGTTGCGTGGATATTGTGGTAGGGATTAGATAGAAACCCTTGCTTTTTGCTTGTTTATTATTGTTAACAGTGTTTTCCCCCTTTTTTTTTTTCACTTATTTTTTTCACCAAATTTTGTTTTTTAAAAAAAACCCTACTGGGTGATTTTTTTTTTGTTTTCAAACTGTTGTCTCTGGGTCGGCCAAAAAGCTGTATCAGTTATTTATCAGTCATTGCCAAAAAGGCCTACACTAAAAAAGTTTTTGATGTTGTAAACTGTTGTGTTTGGGTTGCCCTTTAGCCCCTGAAAGCCTTAACAGACAACCTGCACTCTCCCTTTAAGGAGAAAAAAACCTTGAAATCGGAGTATGGCTGCCCATTGGCGAGGGGACTTGAAACAGTAAACCCCAAACTTCTCATTCAGTGGGGTGCAATTTCAATTCACGGAATTCCCAGGTGGGATTGTGAGTCAAAAGAAAACATTCTGGGTAACCCCCCCCCCAGTGTTAAGTGGGGAACAACAACAAAAAAAATGTTGTCTCCCCGCTTTATAATTTTAAATATATATTAATATATTTTTTAAAATTATATATATATTTTATTATATATATATAAATATAAATATATTTTAATATATATAATACATAAATTTTTATATATGTTTTAGACAAATACGTAGAGTAACAAAAGTCTTCAACAATTCAGATTTTTTTCAACCAACCCAAACAAGGACACATGGAGTGCACGGCATTGCGGGAAAATTTTTACTTAACACACACGCACAAACACCAAACCCAAAAACACACACACACAGACGCACGCACACACACTACACACCAACACACACACAACCCACCACACACCACACACACACCACACACACACAACACACACACACACCACACACAGGTCAAACAAAGTGAAGGAACGAACAGACGGTTTATCAACAATCTGTGCAGCATATGTCTCCTCTCTGCCTTTTAAAGCTTTTTTTCTGTCCCCCATTTGTTTTTTTTATTGAACTTCTTTTAGACCAAAAATTTATTCTGAAACCAAAAACCAAAAAAAACAAAACCCAAGCCCACCAAAATAATTCAAAAAAAAATAACGACAAATACAGCAAACACCAAAAAAACAGACCCCCGCCGACCGCCCCGACCGACCGACCGCCGCCAAAGACAACGAACGCCCCGACGACAACACACAACACACACAACAAGACACACCCAGACACACACAGCCAGACACAGCCCAAAACAAAACCCACACCCCACACACACACACCCACACACAACCACACACAGACACACACCAGCCAACACACACCACACACACACCCCAACTCGCACCACACACCCAAGGAGAAAAAAGGGCTCTCATGGTTTCCCCAGAATGAGGGTTTTAATGACCTAGCCTGTTAAAACCTTATTATGGTTGTGGAACAAACGGACTTTTTAATTATCTTCACCCACAGCAATGACATCCCTATTTTTTCTACGGAACCCCAAATTATATACCCAATTAAAAGCACAGACGGACAAACCAATAAATAAATAAAAGGACATTCCTGCGAATGATTGTTGGGATTAAAAATTTGTGTGTGCTGTCATTGCTCTGTTTTTCCTTTTTTGTGTGTCAAAATTTCGTTTTTCCTGTTAACACGTTTTTCGCAGCAAAATAACCAATAAAACCTTGGAAAAAAATTTTTCCCCTGTGTGTGATTTTCATTGTTCCTGCTTTTTTTTTTTTTGTTTTTGATTTATTTTTGATGTTTTGTGTTTCCATTTATTTTTTTTTTTTGTTTTTGCTTTTTGTGATGTAGTTTTGTTTTTCCTTTATTATTTCTTTGTTTTTTTTTTTTTTTTTGCTTTTTTGTGATGTTGTTTTTGTTTTTCCATTTATTGTTTATTTGCTATTTTTTTGTTGTCTTTTTTTTGTTTTTTTTTGGTTTTTTTTATGCCCATTTCTGTGTTTTTTTCAAATAAGTGTCATTTTTTTGTTTTGATTTTTCTTCGTTTTGGGGGGTTTAGGGTTTTTTTGGTTTGGGGTTTTGGTTTGGTTGTTTTTTTCTCTTCTATTCACTCCCCCCATTTAGGTTCCTTTTTTTTCTAAACATTTTAAAAAAAGAGGTTGAAAAAACTCCGAGGTGGCGTTAGTGGACTAAAGAAAAAAGATTTTTGTGTCTCCCATGACGTTTCGGTGGGCGCAGGAACTTTGCAAAAACCCCAAACTCTTACTTCACGGATTGTGGGGTTTTGCTTCTTGGAAGTACTTAGCAGTTCGTCGTGGGGTTTGTGTGTTTTTTCTTCACCAAAAACACACACAAAAAAACTTCTTTCTTTCACAAACAGAAACAAGCTTTTTTCTTTTTAACTTCAAAACGCGTAGTACCTTTAATAACAGCAAAAAGACAAACACTTCGTATCCACGAACCATTTACGATAATGATACGCATTAAAACAAAAGCAACTTGGCGTCATTTGTTTTCCCCCTAAACCCTTTTGTTGGAAACAGAATGGAAGCAGACAAAAGCGGCCCCATCTGAAAGGTTTGGCTGCGAAAATTTTTTTCCCTTTTTGTGTGATTTAATGACTTGCCATGCGGGAAAATGGCCAGATCTGTGGGGTTTTTTTTCGGCCTCTGGCTTCTTCCATTTGTCTTTTCCCCTCCTTTTCTTCTCGATTTTTCCCCCCCCCCTGCACCCTCCCCTTTTTCTTCCCCCCCTTTTTCCCCCCCCCCCATATTTCCTATGACAGGTTAGTTGCTAAATCTCCCTGTGTTTGGTTGGAAAGGGGTTTTAGGAGAACTTTTCGTGACTGCAAAAGTTCAGCAAGGACCCCCTTCCTTGTGGGGGATGGTCAATGCGATTTTTTTGGTTAGTTATGGTGTACAGAACAGGGGTTTTTTTTTTGCTTTATTTTGTGGATTTTTTGCCGGTTGGTGGGGGTTGAGGGGGGTTAGGTTTTTGGCCCCCCCCGGGTCGTGAATTTGGGGTTTTCAAATCTTGGCAAAGACATTTTAGGGGGAAGGGTCAGCTTTAAGCGTAGCCCTGAAAGAATTTCTCTTTGAGTGTAAAAATATTTGAAAAAAAAAATTTGGGAAATTTGGGGAGTGCCCCCAAGTCCTGTGTTTCTTTTGCTTTCAGTAATCAGAAAAAGTGAAATAAGTAGGTGAATGCTTTCTGACCCTTTAAAAAAAAAAGATAACATTGTTCTTTTTCTTTTTTAAGGATCAGAAAGGTTGTTAAAAATTTGTGGTTTTATCAAGGATTTAAAAACACAAACCCCGCATTTCACCCCGACATGGAGAGGAAGGGCTACGCCAGGGGCAACTTGCCCATGAATGTGCCGAGCAGTGCAGTGCCCCTGTGACTCCTCCCCTACAGAGCCAGCGGAAGGAGAAGGGACCCTGATTGTTTTTACTTCTATTTGTAAGCGAAGTAAGGAAAAAAGGAAATTTTAAAGGGTTTTCCCAAAAAATCTTGTGGTCATAGGGGAGCCAGGCATCAGGACCTCGGTTCTTAGGGGCCAGATATGAGGAGGGGTCCCCATCTTCTCTCCCTCGCTGTTTTCCTTCCTGCCCCTAAAAGGTAGGTCCCCATTGACAGGTGGATGGACTAGGGATTGTATAAAGCCAAGAGTGAAACGGTCACCATAAAGGGGAACTGCTGAAAAACACTTTCATTAGGTGGACTTAAAAAGGTCCCGTGTGTAAAAACACCGGAAATCCTGCGACACTTTTAAAACCTTTTTCCGTTTTCGTAGGAGTGGGCCCCATTGTGTGCCAGTGGGAAAAACGATGACAAGTTTAAAAAAACTGATAACACGGGGACGGGATGAAAAAAAAAAGCACATAAAGTGCTATTTATTTCCCTCGTATAAAAGGAAAATAAAAAAAATAATAAATACTAGAAAAATAAATAAAACAAACACTGGCGGGAGGAAAGCGGTGCCGCCCACTGAACCCACCTGTCTCTCTGCCCCAGAGGTAGTTAAAAGGTGCAAAAAATCCACTTCCTTCCCTTTCCCCTTCCCAAATTTGGGCGGAAGGGGAAACGCGGCCCTTAAGGTCAAACTCAAATCACCCCTTCCCTTCCTTTTCGTGCTAGTCTGGGCTTTTAAACAAAATCAACTTCAGTTTGTCAAACCCTGATCAAAAAGGGGGCAAAAGGTTACAGGTCATAATCACAAGGAAAATCAAGTAGGTCAAAAAGGGTTTGGACACCACGTGATGAGAATCATGCAAGCAGGGCCAACGGTCGCAAGGGCATGCAAATAAAGAATGGCTTGTTTTCCCGTGGGTGTTGATTGTGTTGCTGATTAAATGGGGGTTTTTTCTCTCTCTTTCTCTCTCTCTCTCTCTCTCTTCCTCTCTCCTCTTCCCCCTTCTCTCTCTCTCTCTCTCTCTTCTCTCTCTCTTCCTCTTTTCTCTCACAACCCCCCCCCCTTTTGTCTTTTTTTTATTTAAAAAAAAAAAAATAAAAAAAAAAAAACCCCCTTACAAAACAAATTAAAAAAACCAAACCCCCTTTCAACGGGGAAAGGCACAAATACATCATTCTACAAAAAAACATACCAAACCCTGATATGTTATTCCCAACCCCCTGTTCCTCCCCCCACCTTACTTTCCGGTCTTTTTTCCACACCCCCACCCCTCCCCAGAAAGCAGGAAGGAGGGAGGAGAGGAGAGGTGGGGGAAGGGGAGGAGGATGAGGGGAGGGAGAGAGAGAAGAAGAGAGAGACAGAGACAGAGAAGAGACAGAGACAGAGAGAGAAAGGGGACAAGGGGAGAAAGACAGAGAGGGAAGAGAGACAGAGAGAGAGAGAGGGGCAGAGGAGAGAGAGGAGGAGAGAGAGACAGGAGAGAAGGGAGAGAGGGAGAGGAGAGAGAGAGACGAGAGAGAGACAGAGAGAGAGCAGGAGAGAGAAGAGAGAGAGACAGAGAGAACAGGAGGAAAGAAAAAGAAAAAAAAGAAAAGAAGAAAGAAGAAGAAGAAAAGAAAAAGAAGAAAGAAGAAGAGAGAAAAAAGAAAAAAAGAAGAAGAAGAAGAACAAGAAAAAAGAACAAGAAGAAAAAAAAACCCCAACCGAAAAAAGTTTTCCCGTCGACCAAACGACAGGTAGCAGGTCTCAGGTGATTAGAAGACAAATGACCCCGGGAAAATTTTTAAGCCCTTGTGTCAAAAAATAATAGGCGGACGACATACTTCATCCCTGCGGCCCCCAAAAGCCCCTGGAAGAATAAATTCTCCTCACAGAAATATGAGGGGCTTGTGAAGATCACAAAAGCCATTCGACAAAGGGAAATTAGAAGGAAGTGGGGGGGAGGTGGGGGTGGGGGTTGGGGGTGTGTCACGACAAGGAGTCAAATGTCTGAAGGGGTTAAAAAACAGCTGTCTAAACAAATAATTAGAAAAAAAAGTTTAATAAAGACTGTGCAAAAAACTTTTAAAATGAAGATTTTCGTCTGTCTGTCGTTGCGCCTGTCTGTCGCGCCCGTCTGTCGCCCTTTTGCCCGTCTGTTTTTGTCGTCTGTCTGTCTGTCTGTTGTCTGTCTGTTGTTTAATCTTTTCCTCTGTTTTTAAATTTTTTTGTTGTCAGACTTTGGTTTTTACTATCATTGATTTTTTGAATCACAGTCCGGGAGTAGAGGCAAAAAACACGATTTTTTTAATCAACAATTGTGGATTTTGCCAACTTTCCCCGGTCTCTGTGAAGTGTGGGTGTTTTGTGTGTGTGTGGGGTTGTGGTTGTGTGTGGTGTGGGGGTGTGTGTGTGTGTGTGGGGGCCCGCGGTGTGGTGTGTGCGTGCATGTTGTTGTGTGCGTGTGTGTGTGTGTGTGTGTTGTGTGTGTGTGTGCGTGTGTGTGTGTGGTGAGAGAGAGAGAGAGAGAGGAAGAGAGAGAAGGGAGAGAGAGAGAGAGAAAGAGAGATGAGAGAGAGAGAGAAAAGGGAAAGGAGGATCAGAGAGAGACAGAGAGAGACGAAGAGAAGAGAGAGAGAGCATGCCCTTTAAAAAAAAGAGATGAAAATAATATGTTTTTGAGTTTTTTTTCCCCTTCCTTTGGCTAGAGATTTTGTGGTTTTCCCAAATGGTAAGATTTTTTTAGATGAAACTTTTTAAGTTCGCCATTATCAAGGTAGTCGCATTTCGACTTTAGCTGAGACTGATTTTTTAAAGTCCCCCGGGGATCTCCCCCAATGATTCTAAATTCCTTAAACCTGCCCCGCGTGAAACATAATCCACCCCTTCTCGGAAGATCAAGGGCTAAGTAGTAGACATCAGATATTTATCTCCGGAGTCTGAATCGGCTACCTTTAATGTGGCAAAAGGGGTCCCCTACTAATTAAAAAAAACAAATCTTCCCCATTGGGAACCTTGGAGCTCTCGCAAGAAACGAAAAAAAGAGATTGAAAGGGAATACCTTAATCAATTTTTAAATTTGTCAAAAACCTTACGACAATGAAATATCCCCTTATATGCAAAAAAACCCCAGGAGATCTCTTTATCACGAGAGAGAGAGAGAGATAATGAGGGCTGAAGGAGAGCTCAAAAACAAAGCCAATCAAGCAAAAAAAAGCTGTAGAAGGAATGCGGTCGTTGACCAATCGAGGCTAAGGTAGTAAGTCAGTGTCGACAGGGTTTGGGCCCAAATTGGGACGCCAGAAGCCTGCTGTTTGATGCTGATTTACCTGATGGTCGTTTTCTGCTTCCTTCTGTTATTGTCTGTCTGTCGGCTGTCTGTCTATCGTCTGGTGTTGTCTGTCTGTCAGCACTCTCTCTAATTTCTAATCTTTTTGATTCTTTAATTGTTAGCCTGGCTTTTTGTTTGTCTGTGTTTTCTATGTGTTGTTGCCTGCTGTCTGTTTGCGTCTGTCTGTCATCTGTCTATGTGTCTTTTTGTCTCCGACTTTAACGGGGGCCCCGTGTGCGAACGCAGCAGAACATCTTGCGCACACGTTAAATCCGTTGCTTTTCGTTTCCATTGTTCCGGTGGGAAAATTATGGGAAAAATTTACAAAACGCATACCCCCCGGGGATGGACTAAAAAAACACCTGATGTTTTTATATTTTCCTCATATAAAAATAAATAAATTTAAAAAAAAAATAAAAAAATCTCTCTCTCTTTTCTCTTCTCTCTCTCTCTCTCTCTCTCTCTCTCTCTCTCTCTCTCTCTCACTTCTCTCTCTCTCTCTCTCTCTCTTTCTCTCTTTCTCTCTCTCCTTGGGTCGATTTTTTTGTTTGAGTGTGTGTGTGTGTGGTGTGTTGTGTGGTGTGTGTGTGTGGGTGTGTTTTGTGTGTGTGTTGTGTGTGTTTGTTGTTTACTGCAACTACTGGAAATACTTTTTAAAAAATAAAAGTTTTAAAAAAGACCCCATTTTCTTTTAGGAAAAACTTCCCCTGCAATTTTGAAAAGGGCCAAAACACATCACCTCCCCTAAAACTTCTGTTACCCCTCCCCTAATTTTTTTTCCCCCAATTTCCTCCTCCTCCTTTCCCCTCTCCTGAAAAAAAAGAGCAAAAAAAAGAAAAGTTCTTCAAGTCTGAGAAAATGATTATGCTAACCAAAAAGCTGAGTAAAAGGGATTACCCCCCTAAACCCCTCTCTCCGTTTGTAAAAAAACCAAAATCGAAAACTGCCCCTTCTGTGTTCTACAAGCCCAGTGGGGATTTTCGCATAAGGGAGATAATGACGGCTAGGGGAGGTCACAACAGCCAATCAGAGCAAAGGGACATTTTGGAGGGAAAGTGAGGTCTTTGCCAATGGGTAACGGCTCGTCTGCTTAGTTGTCATGGGGTCCAAGGAAGACAGAAGAAATTATAATTGTTTGGTCTACGCGGAAAAAGATTCAAGTTTTCTCTGTCTTTTTCTTTCCTTTTGTCTTTTTTTTTTTATTTTCTCGTGATGTGTCTCTTTCTGTTTTCTATTCGCTAGATTTTTTTTTCTCTCCACCCCCCCTTCCCCTTTCTTGTCATTGTCTATCTGTCTGTCTGTTGGGCTGTCTGTCTGTCTGTCTGTCTGTTTCTCTCTCTCCTCTCTTTCTCTCTCTCTTCTCTCTTCTTCTTCTTCTTTTCTCTCTCCCCTTCTCTTTCTCTTCTCTCTCGCTTGCTTTGACAAAACCAACCCAAAAAAAACAAAACTTAAAACCGAAACACAATTTTGGTGAAATGCTTATACACTTTGATTAAGGAATATTTTTTAAATGGTGTATCATCTGTATTGTGTGTGGCCTGTCCCGTCAGTTTTTCTGTCTGAACCAGTTGTTTTTCTTATAAAAAAGATGCTTTTTAAAAATGGCTCTTAACATTACACCCTCAATATCTCAAACTTCAAAGAAAGATTCTGGAGGGGAGAGAAAAAAATCCATCTTTTCAAAAAACCCTATAGTACTCTAATCATGCAAAAGTAGAAAGGCTTTCATTGTTTTGAAACACTTTTTTAAAAAAAAAGTTTTAATTTTTTTTATTGAACAACTCCTTTCACAAAAATATGGTTAATCCTCAACATGCATTAAAATTTTATGAACAGTCAAAGATAAAAGACTCAAAGACTAGACATATATCAGACCATGAAGAAACTTGTGCTCCATTCCTTTAGATATTGCGGAAAAAGCATTTATTATTTAGTGTAGGGGAAACTCACTGAATGGCAAAGATCTATATTAGGATGGTTTTGATTCTTGAAAATGACTAGTGAATTTCTTTTTCTGAGCCAGACATGCCCGAGGCGTATTTAGACATGCGTAGTACCTTACTTCCTTTCTCTCTGTCTGTCCGTCCGTTCGTTCGTCGGTCCGTCTGCCTGTCTGTCTGTCTGTCTGTCTGTTGTCTGTCTGTCTGTCTGGTCTGTCTGTCTATCTGTCTGTCTGTCTGTCTGTCTGTCTGTCTGTCTCTCTCTCTCTTGGCGGTGTGTGTGTTGTGTGTGTGTGTGTGTGTGTGTTGTGTGTGATGTGAGTGTGTGCGTGGTCGTTGGGGGGGTGTAGTGTGTTGTGCGTGCGGCAATGCGTGCCTGTGATTCTGTGCGTGTGCGTAGTGTGTGGTATGCTATGGTGTGGTGTTTTTAGTGTGGTTTGTGTGTGTGTAAATGTATGGGTGGCGTGTGTGTATCCTTGCCGTCCGTGCCGTGAGCGTGCCTTGTGGTTTGTGAGATGCATAACGAAATTTTTACGTTTTGTAATGCATGTCTTTTTGTGCGTCTGCTTGTCTGTCTGCCTGTCTGATTCATCTGTTTCCCAGAGGATAAACATAAAGAAAATAAAAGTCACAGGGGGAAAGTTCAGACTTTTCGTCCAGACGGTATGGAGGCTCTGGGGCAGGGAAGACTCCAAAGGGGGTAAATGGATTAGCGTTAAACCGATTAAAGGGTTCTTTCTTTTTTGTTTTTTAGTCTTAACGGAGAGAGGAAAGAGAGAGGAGAAGGGGAGAGAAGGGGAGGGGAGAGAAGAGGGGAGAGGAGAGAGAGAGAGAGAAGGGAGGGTTGGGATTTTTTGTGTGTGTGTTGGTGAGAAAGAGGAAGAGAGAGAGAGAAAAGAGGAGAGAAAAGGGGGAGAGAGAGAAGGAGAGAGAGAGAAGGGGAAAAGAAGAGAGGAGGGGGAGAGAGAGGAGAGAGGAGAGGACATACACACACAAAAAATACAGAAGACAGGGCAGAGACAGAGAGACAGGACCCAGGGAAAAAGAAAGACAGAAAGACAACACAAAACAGAAACCACCAACACACACAAACAAAACCCCACACCACACATACACACTCACATTCACACAGCATAATAAATAATACATACACACACACACACACAACAACACCGCGCGTGCGCACTCGCGCAGGTAAGAAAAAAAAAAAAACCGATGATAGTCAAGCAGATGCAGAGAAAAAAGAAACAGACAAAACTGACAGGCAGACAGAGAAATAATCGTAATGACTGACGGGAGCTGTGAAACTGGGTTTTTGTCAGAGTCAAAAATTTTTGTTATACAATGCTCTTTTATTGAAAAAAAGGAAAACACACACACATACAACAGACACACGACCACACATAATAAACACAACACACACAAAAATCCACACAAAACCAACACAGAAAAGCAAGACAAAAGACGCAGACCCAGACACACAGACACAGCACACGACACACACAAAACCCCCAAACACACAAACAAACACACACACACCACACACACCACACCCCACAACACACACCACACAGACGATCATGCCCTTTCTTCCCAAACTGTGCTGTTTCTTTTTTCTTCTTTTTATTTTTTTTTGTCCTGTCGGGTTTTCTGTTTTGATTTTCCCATGTTTTTCTGTGGGTTTTTTTCTGTCCCAGTCTTTTTCTTTGTCCAACGTATGTCTTGACCCTTTGTTGTCTATCCCTCTGTCGTCGTCTGCCCGTTGGGCTGCTGTCTGTCTGTCTGTCTGTCTGTCTGTTCTGTGCTTCCTTTTTTGTTTCTTCATTTTCCTTCTCCTTCCCTCTCCCTTTTTTTCTTTTTTCTTTTCTCTTTCCCGTTTTTTTTTTTCTTTTCTTTCCCCTCTTTTTTTCTTCCCCCGTCCGTCCTCCTCCTCCTCCTCCTCCCCCCCTTTCTTCTTCTGTCCTTCTTTTGTCTTCTGCTGTTTCATCTCTTCTTCTTCTTTTCTTCTTTTCTGTCTCTTCTCTCTCCTCTCTCTCTCTCCTCTCTCTCTCTCTCTTCTTCCCTCTCTTCTCTCTCTTCTCTCTCTCTCTCTCCCCCCCCCCCCCTCTCTCCTTCTTCCCTAATATCTTTCTCATTGAAATTTATCACATAATCCGTTTTTAGAAATGAGAGAGAGAGAGCCGAGAAAAAGACAGAGAAAGGGGAAGAGGGTCGACAGCGAAGACAGGCGGGACAGATAGACATACAGCAGAAGCCGAAGACCAAGACAGAGGAAAGAGAGTGAAAGGGGAAAAATTAGGTAGGAAAAAACAGAGACAAGAAAAAGGTCAGCAAAAGACAGACAGACAGAAACAAGGATAATGCTGATAGGTAAAGAGTACTATAAATCTCTTCGTTCCCCAGCTGTGAAATGAATCTGATGAAATTAGATAAAAAATTCTTTTTAATTTCTTTATTAAAAGGGAAAAACCCGGTCTTTCTTTAATCCCCCTTTGTTTCTCCTTCCCTTCTCTTTTTCTTTTTTTTTCCCCCCCTCTTTTTTGGGGCCCCAATCTCTCTTTTCTTCTCCCCCCTTCCTCTCTTCCTCTTCCCATCTCTCCTCTCTCTCCTCCCTTTTCCCCCCCTCCTTCTCCTCCTCTCCCCTCCTCCCCTCCTCCCCCTCTCTCTCCTCTCTCCTCTCTCTTCTTCTTTCCTCTCTTGTGTTGTCTCTCTCTCTTTTCTCTCTCTCTCACAACAACAGACACACACATACACACACAACCACACAACACACACACACACACCACACACACCACACACACACACAAAAACCACACCCACACCCTGCCCTTGGTTTCCTTCCTTTTTCATTTATTTCGTTCTTTCTCAAAACAATTATTCCGCTATAGTGTATCTTAAAAAACTGTTTTTTTTCTTGTTACCAGTCTTATTTCCCCGGTGGGGCAATCGCTCAAAGGTAAATTTCGACATAGATATGGTCCAGTCTAGTTGAAAGCTGTTTAAAAAACCCCCAAAGAAAGGACTGAAAAAAAGGAATAAATGATACCAATGGAAAAGGGATAAATGAAAGGAGGAAAACAGAGGAAAAAACGGGGGGGGAAAAAATTTAAAAAAATAAAGAAAGAAAGAGCAACAGAAAGAATAAATGAAGGTTAAAAAAAAAAAACAAAACGGGGATCGCGAAGAAAAAGGGTACAGGCACAAAATTTTAGAGAAAAACACAGAAAAAAAGCGAATGAAGAATAAAAGAAACGAACCAAAATCCGAACAAAACAAAGAAAGAAAAAAAAAAAAAAAGCAAAAAAAAAAGGGGGGGGGAAAGGAAAGGAAATGGGGGGGAAAGGGAAGGGGGGAAAGGGAAAAAGGGAAAAGAAGGGAAAGAAAGGAAGGAAAGAAGAACAAAGAAAAAAAAAAAAAAAGAAGAAGCAAGAAAGAAAGAAAGAAAGAAAAGCAAACTTGAAAGTCGTATGGCATACAAACAAAAATGTCAAAAATAAAGTGATAACGAAAAAGAAACCCAAACCAAACGCTTTTGAAAAAAATATAAAAATAAAAAAAATAAGACCCCTCTCTCTGTCTTGTATCCCTGTCTTCTCTGTGGGCTTGTCTCTGTCTGTCTGTCTGTCTGTTCTGTCTGGGCTGTCTGTCTGTCTGTCTGTTTTTTTTTCTGTCGTCTTTGTCTTCTGTCCCCGTCTCTCTCTCTCTCTCTCCCTCTTCTCTCTCTCTCTCTCTCCCTTCTCTCTTTTCTCTCTTTTTCTCTTCTTTTTCTCATTTCCAACCCCCGTTGACCAGTCTTTATAAAGTAGTCCTTCACTTTTTCCCCGTTGGCAAACACTTATTTCCCTCGTATCAATCATAATAGTAATTTCTACACAAACATTATCCCATGATACGAAATGAATAGTAAGCGTTTTTAAAAATTTCCCCAAATATACATACATTTTTCAACTGCATAGTAAAGTCTATATCTATTGTGAATCCTGAGCGAACAGAGGAAAGAAAAGAGATATTTTTGTGAGTTAAAAGGGAGGGAGGGGAAGGGGACGAAGGAATGGGATGAGAGGGGGGGAAAAAGGGGGAAAGGGGAAGTTGGGGGGGGGGGGGGGGGGGAGGGGTTTGTTTACGCGCCAATAGCTACAACGACAATGATCAACAACGATCAGCTGTGACAATCAATTTAGACGTTGTAAAAACCAACGCAGTGTTCAGCGTTAATGCTTTGATTTTTTCGTTTTTAAAATTTCCCTCTTTTTCATTCCTTTACCTCTTGCCTTCCTTCCACCCCCTTTTTTTTTCTTTTTCTTTTTTTTTTTCCTTTTTTTTTTAAAAAAATAATCAGTTTTATTTTTCAATTTTTTTTTTTATTTCCCCCCTTTTGTATAATTTTTTTTTTTATCCTACTAATGTGTTATTTGTTTAGCTGTTTTTTTTTTTTTTTTTAAAAATTTAACAGTTTTCTACATGAAATCCTTTTTTGTTTTTGTTTCTGGCTTCTCCAATATTTGTGTTTGCTTTTCATTTAGCTCTCTCTCTCTCTTTCTCTCTCTCTGTCTCGTCTCTCTCTCTGTGTCTCATTCTGCCTGTTTCACTTTGTTTGTCTGTCTGTCTGTCTGTCGTCTGTCTTCTTCTCTTTCTCTTTTCCCCCCCCCTCTCTCTCTCTTCCCCTCTCTCTCTCTACTCCTTCCCTCCTCTCCCTCTCTCTTCCCCCCCCTCCCCCTTCCTCTCTCCCTCTCTCTTCTCTCTTTTCTCTCTCTCTCCCTCCCCCTTCTCTCTCCCTCTCTCCTCTCCCCTTCCCTCTCTCTCTCCCTCTCCCCTTCTTCTCTCTCTCCCCCCCTCTCTCTCTCTCTTTTTCTCTCCTTTTCCCCCTTCCCTCTTTCTTCCACTAAAACCCCTGACGGGTGCCTCCTTATTGAATCAATCAATCAATCAATCAAAGGGTTATTTAAGGAGCTGTTAATTTTTTTCATTACCCAGCCCTTATTTCCCTGGTGGTCAATCACAAAGTTATTGGGAATTTGGGTTCACCCGGGATCATGGGGATCATGGCTTCGCCCATGATGCGAGTTGAATCCATTTAAAAAAAGGGGTTTAAAAAAAGTTTTTGGTA
>JASPKP010000451.1:40000-45989 GCA_030674155.1 Stramonita haemastoma | reverse complement strand
ACCTGTTTTTGGAACTGGTATTACGACTGACCTCTTCCAGATAATAGGGAGTGGAGAGCTCCATTTAACCAACAGTTTTGGTAAAACAAAGGAAGTAATTCCTTCTAACTCAGAGGTACATAGATTAATAACTCATAGGAAATACCATCAATGCCAACTGCATGTAATTAGCGGAGAAGGATTTTAAAGCCTCGTTAAACTCATTAAAAGCAATAGGAGAATCGAAATAATGTTCTTGATTTGGGACTGGATCTTTATATATGTCTTTATTTTCTTTTGTGTCTTTGAAAATTTGAACTGGAAAATAAACGCTTGACACATTATTCTTAGAAGGTATCTCCAGAAATTCTTCAGCTTTATCCAGTGAAGAAGGTAGAGGATTATTCGTCAGTTTTATGGGATAGGTTGGTTATCTGTGTCCATTTTTCATTTCTGTAATCTTTTTCTATACTTCATCAACATGTTTTATATGTGCGAACCTTGTTTCAGATCTGTCTTTCTGCCATTTTTAAGCACTGCCTATTTTTTTTAGCATTGTTGCTTCCTGACATTTCCTTATGCAAACTTATGGATTGCAAACTTTTTTCTTTAGTTTAATAATTCTACATCTAGGTATTGAATTATCTGCTGCCTGTATGATGACACTGCATAATGTTTTTTATAGAATGAATTAACATCTTTATCTTTTATTTACTGTGATCCATACATTCCAAACTTGATTGATACAACTCCCATTTGGCATTTTTATACAATAGTTTTGGAGGGCTATGCTCTAGTTTCTCTTCTTCATCAAAATCATCTTCATCCAACTAAATGATAATCGTAAGATGGTCATTTTCTAGTGTGTCTTCAGCAGTACATCAAACCACGTTAATGCCTAACTCCGGAGAAGCCAAGGACAAATCTAATTTTAATTTTATATTTTATTTTATACCACTTTATGTCACAGCAGATTTCTCTGCGTGAAATTCGGGCTGCTGTCCCCGGGGAGAGCGTGTCGCCACAAGTGCAGCGCCTACCCATTATTTTTTCCCCCTCAGGGATGATGTATAAACTCTACACCTGTGTGCATGCTGGTTTTGTTTTTTATTTAATCTAATTTTGTCATCCGCTCCTACCGGCACACTATGGCCTGCTCTTCCGAAAGGCGGAACGGGATTTTAACGTGTGCGCAAGATGTCTTTGACATTCAGTTCGATTTTTTTGTCAATCTGGGAAGAAAGGGCGAGCTGGGTACGAACCCAGAAACTCGTGGTTTACATATTGGCAGGCGAACGTCTTAACCATCCTGCCACCGTCATGGGGTTTATGATTGGCACCATCAGGTAATCTTGTAACACTTCCATCATTCAGCAGAATCAGCTTTTAGTCTACAATATTTGCCACTAACCTATTACAAGTTAAGCTGGAACAACCTGTTTCCCAAAAAGGTGCATGTGCTTTGAAATCACCTAAAACTATCCATTTTCTGGTTGACAAATCCATGTTTTATCCAGTCAGTGTTTTCTGCTTTGGGGCCCTTTGGATAGTACACTGACATTACATTTAAAGAAGTATGCTTATCAACTTTAACAGTTGCTGCTGCTGCAAGTACTTCATCTGTATTATTAGGTATCAGTGATAAAGTCACAGGTGTGTAATTTATATCTGATCGGAAATATATTGCAGTTTGAACTTTTCTAGATCTATTTGAATAAGAATGTAAAGGTCAGTGGGTTTTTTTTTTATAGTTTAGGCAGCTTATTTGCAACCACATTTAAAGACTGTAGCGGATGGAAGGAATAATTAGGTTTATATAAGTGATTTTGAAACAGCAGTACATTCTTTAAAATAGATCTGCAGACTTATTCAAAAACTAAAATTTTGACTGTATTACTGGAAAGTAGTTTTCAATAAAATCTGATGATAGAGATGTAGAAAGTCACCAAACAACATTTGGGTAGAAGTAAGAGTCGAACTATTATTGATGGAGTGGCCATGGTTAATATGATCTGGAATAACCTGCTGGATCTCCATACCACGCGACCCGACTTCGATTCCGGGTGGAGGGGATTTTTCCCCTGGAGTTAACGTCAGTGCTGACTCCACTCTCCCCCTAAATCCTTCAGATAAGACTATAATCCGAGGCCAGGAACGCACGCAGAACATCTTGCGCACACGTTAAATCCTGTTCCGCTTTTCGTAAGAGTAGGCCATTGTGTGCCCGTGGGAACAGATGACAAGATTTACACAACTGCATGCACATAGGGACTGGATGTAAAAAAAAAAAGCACTTGAGTGCTTATTCCATTATCCTCGATATAAAGGAATAAATAAATAAATACAATGAAATAAACAAAATAAATAAAATGAAATAAATAAAATAGATAGAATAAAAATACCACTGTTTTTTTCTGAGCACTCTATCTGATCTTCCTTTCCTGTGACAGACTCCCTGCCAGGTCTCCTCCGGGGTCTCTCCCAAAAGAGGTGGTGGACATGCCTTCTCAGGTTTCCTGCAAGGATGCTGGTACCTCTGTCTGTAGGAGGGATGGCATCTCTCATGAGCCTGCTGTTTCTGACATTCAAATGTTCATGTGATAATATGAAAATCTGATGTTGTGGGAGCTCAGCGATCAAATAAGCATTGAGCAGTTCTCTCCGTACCTCAGGAGCTGCATCATTGACAGGAGCTATTCTGCTGACGACCACTTTCGCTTTTGGAAGCTTGTTTTTAGTAGATCTAACAACAGCTACCATATCTTTTGACGCAGTTTTTGGATCAGTCCCTTTTACGTCGTTGATGCCAGTCTGTATGACTACACAGTCAACGTCATCTTCTGGATCAATAGTGCCAACCTGCTGTTGGCAGTCTGCAATCATAAAGGCTTTCTTTTATGAGACTGAAAAGCGCTAGGAATACCCCAAACATCTTCCATTTACTTTTGTCAATGTTTAGTGGTGCAAAAATAGAACACGAGAAAGTGACTCAATACTTTTAACGTCATCTACAGTGATGGGTTTCGAGATAACGTCATTGCTGCACGTTGCTTTTCTTTTGTATGCATACAGGTTTTGACTTTTCTTTGGGACTTGGGCATGAAAAGGATGGCAGAGCTTGACTGGTTGCAGGTGATTTTGTTATTTTTGCATAGGATGGAGGTTGCAAGGTGAGGGACTTATTTCCTGTCTGTCTGGGGAGCTACCCAGCAAACACTTACTTGAGTAATTGTTTCCTCCCTGGTTTTTGCCAGCCTAGCCACCAGATCCTGAATTCTATGACATAATTAATTGTCGATAGTTGATGAGGTGGAATAGTCAGTATCCCCTGTTGTCCTGTCCCTGGTAGCCAGTCTTTTCTTCTGTGAGAAGCTGAACAACTGTTGTCAGATTGGTCAGCACTTGGGTTTTCAAAAGTAGACGTTTCTGGCTCCTCCAAACTTGCTGGTGAAATGTCCCCTCTCTTAATTGTGGCATACTGCTGCCTTGATTTCGTCATTACTTTTTTATGAATACTCAGTGACTATATTTGCTAAGAACTTGAAGTCTATTGCTAGTATAGATCGCCAAATGGCGCAGACATTGTCTCTGTGTGTGTGTGTTTGTGTGTGTGTGTGTGTGTGTGTGTGTGTGTGTGTGTGTGTGTGTGTGTGCTCACGTGCGTGCGTGCGTACGTGTGTGTGTGTATGTGCGCGCGCGTGTGTGTGTTAGTGAGTGTGTGTACCTTTAAGTGTCTTTGCATGTGATACACGAAAAAATCGAACAAAGATACAAAAACAAGAATCCCCCCCACCCCCCTCAGATAATAAAAAATCTGAAAGAAGCCCACGTTCTCTCCTCTAGTTTTACCTGTCCCTTGTCAGTCTTAAGCCCAGTTGCAAACACATATGCATTTATCAGGGAGGGGAAACTGAACATCTCAAACTAAAACAAGAAAAAAAATACAAAGATTTGCCAACAAGGCTTCTATCTAAACTGTTAACTATCTCCATTATAGACATGATTAATATCAGCCAATAGTTAATTTAGTCCAAATGACATTAATTCAAACGTTATTCTGCACAAAGTGCACACTCTAACGATAATAATTATTATATTTTCATTTTTGCTTGTATGACGAAGAACATTTTAAAAAAAAACAAAAAAAAACAACCAAAACTACGGTATTCAAAATCCTTAATTTTAAACTTTACTTGCAGTCTTCTTTCTGTACACACGTAGATGGAAATGAAAGTCTAGAAGTTCCTGTCTCCCTGTATAGTTCCCATATTAAGCAGGATGTTGCTGCCACATCCCTCTGTTATTAGATGACTGAGGAGCATTTACAGAAACTCACACTTTCCCTAAACCCAAATGTAACCATGTACAGCTGGCCGGTTTATGCAGGGTCAAAACAAAGTAGCCTGTAGCCACGTTGCCTCTGCCTGCTTTGACCATCCCCAGGTGGACAGATAGGGCAGGAAAGTGAAATCAGAATAGTAGATGAACTTGCATTGCCAGTAGCAGCCTTCCTTGTGTGGCCAGGTCTGGCTGTAAACGGAATCAATAGGAGAAGTAATCTTGCCCTGCGAGAAATGGCCATCCTTTTCTGGTCATTTCTGGCAGGGTTCGGATGGGTGAGAACTTTGATAAACCGGTATGGTTTTTGTGAATAACTACTTTAAAATCAACCACAGCCCCATTGCTTCTTGTAGAAGTAAAAAATATGCTATGAATAGTCTCTATTTGCCGAAAAGTGAAAAAGTGGCCGATAGCCAGTTCTGGCAGGCAACCCCCACTTTATCAAAAATATTAAAATTGGCCAAACTTGTTCAAAAGCTCAAGTAACTGGTATGCCGATAGTCACTATAATAACTATTTACATATGTGACGCTCTACCACATGAGGCGTCGCATTGCACCAGAGGTCAACTTTTAGTTATTGACATTTTATAAATGTGCAATGAAAGGGCTATACAATAGAAAAAAAAACAGATTCAAAATCAGACAATTCTATGAACAGTTTCTTCAATTTGAAATGATAGACTGCAGGAAATGACAAAACGAGATATGGACAAATTTAGCATCATAATAAATGGTCAGAATGAGGGCTCGGGCTTTTTAGAAGCAAATTTTAAAGCAAAATGATACAAAATTATGGATTGGTATTTCATTACAAGGTAGAATAATGGCCACAGTTTTATAATCAATCAAAATCTGAAAAATGCCAAGTTACCTCACCTGCCTTTAATGGCTTCTTGCGGAAAAGTGTGTTATGTGCTAAACAACACATTTCATGGTGGAGCGTCACATTTGTTCACAGACGGATCTGTTCTCCATGATGGTAGAGCAGGTGCTGCTGTTGTAATTCCTGCACTAACATGTGTAAAACAATAATTATCACCTGGGTAGTCATGTATCTATTTTTACTGCTGAACTTGTAGCCATCCTCATGGCTTTAAATCATGTCTACTCTGCCCATGAGTGCTTGTCAAATATTATTATGTGTAGATTCAAAATCGGAGTTATATGCCCTTAGAACTTTAAGTCAAAAGATAAAAAGCGAAATGACAACTGACATAAAACAACTTGTGCGTCTTTTTAAGCTAAAGATATATTAGTAACATTCCTCTGGGTACCTTCACACTGTGGGATCATTCCCATTGAAAGGGTAGATGAAGCTGCCAGAAAAGCAGCTTACAATTTTGACAGTACTATCAGTCTTTCATTCCATTAGATCTCCAGGAGTGTTACAGTCTCATAGAGAATACTCTATCTTCTGATGGATTCCAAAATTTTCTCGAGAGTAAAAATTGCCAATATTCCAATAACAGCATAAAAAACACTGCTATAAGTAAAACCAATACCCTCTTGTTTGATAATTTGTCTTTAAGTCCTAGACACATCATCGGCTTAATATATCGTTTTTGTTTAAAGCTCTCCCAACGAAATGTTGCAAAAACAATTAATGCTTATGTGGTGTACAAATCCCAGTGAATCATTTACTGTAGCAATGCCGATTCGCGGGGTGC
>JASPKP010000451.1:22500-35000 GCA_030674155.1 Stramonita haemastoma | reverse complement strand
GCAACAGGTGGCTTTAGCATAGCTGAAGACCATAGCAGCACGACCGGAGCTGGACATCTGCCGCCACAGATGACCAGCACAGGAACGCAGACAGAGCCGCTTTCTTCTGCCTCTCCGCTGCCAGTCCGTGTTGCCAGCTCAACATATGCTGAAGCCGCCAAGAAACCGGTGAGCCGATCAACACCCCAGCCAGCCAAGACCAGCCTGACATCCGTTAAAGAGCGGTCAGTGAATCTTGAAAAAAAATCTTTAGATAAATCCCAAGAGCTGAGGAAAAACCTGTCATGACGCAAAAGAAAAATGACGTCAAAGAAAAAATGCCAGCAAGCTCGAAAAAAGATAGATCTAGTTCTGATCTCCCTACTGTTATCATTATACATGATTCTGTACTCAATGGTATCAGTGGTCACCGTTTAGGCCAATCTTATGGGTTTAGCGTAAAGAAAAAGAAGGCTCACAAGATTGTTGACATTCCCCAGGCACTGAGTGAAGTCACCTCTGGTCTGGAGAAGATAGATTCCATCATCATTCATTGTGGAATCAATGATCTTAAGGACAAAGAACCACAAGAAGTTAGAAAGAACATGGTGAAGACTGTGAAAGACGTTGTGTCTTTATTTCCAAACTCGAAAGTAGTGGTAAGCAAAGTTGTCCCTGTCAGGAACCCCGTTCTTCATGTTAAAAGAGACTTGTATAATGCTATGGTGTGTTCTGAACTGTATGAGAAAAAATGTGTATCTTTTATTTCTCATGAAAATATAACCAAGTATAACCAGTTCAAAGACCCTCTTCACCCAAATGCCCTGGGTTCCAGTACTCTTGCCAGGAACATCGGCAGATACGTACATTCACTGTACTGGGAAAAACCAAAAAGAAAACCCAGACGTCAGCTCTACCCTGAGCCGACCATTCATCGGGCACCAACATACGCACCTGAGGACAGCCAGCAACACCCAGGCTACAGACGACAACAGTTTCCACATCAGGGTTTGCAATTCCCCTGGTGGAGGCATCAGAGACATTATGATTATGTCAGTATGTGGAAGGACTGGTGACATTTTGTACAACATCTTGTTATGCACCTGCCGTGATATTGAAAAAAGACCGTATTATTTGCTCACATCTGCAGCAGCTGTGTATGCACTTTTATTGAGGTTTTGTTGTTACTAATTTTCCCCTTGTTCCTTTTTATTTCACCTTATCGTTTTGACTATAGTGTTTACTTTAAAGGGAGGGCTTGCTTGTTTTAGTCAAGTTTATTTTTTGTTGTTTTTTGTGGGATTTTTGGCTGTTGATTAAAAAAATTATTTTATTTTTTTATTTTTTTAATTTTTTTAAAGAAGTGAAGGGGGGTTTAGTTTGTTTGTCTCTTTGCTCTATAAAGGTATTTTAGTGACTTCTACTTTTCTGTAATCGCTCTGAGTCTTTCTAATTCCTTTCTCCTTCCCCAACACCATGTTTCCTAGAAATCCCAAGGTAGGTAAAATAATGCAGTGGAACGCTATATCTATTTCCACAAATCTAGATTACTTGATTCAACATTTTGCAAAAAATAGTTATCAAGCTCTCATTCTACAATCTCTCAATGTTAACAGAAACAAACTGCCTAAACTTCCAGGTTATTATTACCCTCCTGTTCATCAGAAGGTAGAAGGTCTGAAAAAGATCAGTGCGGCCATTTATATTAAAGAAGGAATAAGTTATAGTATTAGATCTCCACCAATGCCTGAAAATGTTCCAGATCTATATTCATGTGCAGCACGAGTCAAGTTAAACGACAACCTGATTCTGAATATCGTGTCTGTTTATTTGCCTAAAGGACCCAATGAGCTTAACACAGAGTGGATTCGTACTTTACAAGATAACGAAAAATGGCTAATTGGTGGAGATTTCAATGCTCATGCACCATTTTGGGATAATAATTGTATATCTGTTTCTAGCAACAGATTTGTAGAAAACGTTGTAGATTCATGTTTGTATTTACTAAATGATGGCAGCATCACAAGAATACCAGATGTATCAAGCCATAGAGCGTCAGCTTTAGATCTGTCTCTTGTATCACCTGCACTTGTTCCAGAGTGTGATTGGTTAACTCATAAAGACACTCTGGGTAGTGATCATTTACCTATAGTCATAACTTTTAACAAAACATTATGTCAATGTGACATTCATGAAGATAAAGTCCCAAAATATAATTATAAACAGGCTGATTGGGAAAAATTTAACAGTTCTTTAGCTCGTAGTAATACAGAAAACATAAGTAGTCATGATGTGAATAGTATGTATTCTAATATAACCAACATTATTTTACGAGCTGCTAATGTGTCTATCCCCAAATGTAATCCAGTTAAGTCCAATAAACATTCTGGAAATGTTTGGTGGACCAAAGATTGTGAATTAGCAGTGAATGATAAACATTTAGCACATAAATTGTTTCTTAAAGATAAATCAGCAAAAAACCACGATGAACAGAAGAAGGCCAACAATTATTGTAACTTGGTTATAGCATAGGCTAAAAGACAGTACTGGTCTTCCTTTTGTAAGAATGAAATCTTTTGTCATAAAGATGCTTCAAAAGTATGGATTAAACTAAATGAGATGAGGAAAGGTGTAAATATTCCATCCTGTCCTATTAATCTTGTAAACAAAGAGTTCCCTTCTGATGTAGAAAAGGCTGAGGCATTTGCCGAGATTTTTTCAAAAACAATGCATTTGGAGGGTCTATCAGCTAAGCACAGAGAATATAGAACACATGAAGAAAGTAAAGCTAAATACACAGATCCCTTACCCGATAACACCCTATATTTTAATGCTCCAATAACAGTCCAGGAAGTCAAAGATGCAATCCTTTCCCTTCCTAATAAGAAAACATCTGTTGGAGCTGATGCCATTTCAAATAATATGATAAAACACTTACCTGAAAATTTTATTCTTTTACTACATGAACTTTTTCATAAATGTTGGCTTGAGGGTGTTACACCAATTCAGTGGAAACAGTCCATTATTGTACCTGTTCATAAAAAAGGAAAACCCAAGACAGAAATAACAAGTTACAGGCCTATTTCATTAACCTCTCATATTGGCAAGCTCATGGAAAGAATTGTATTGAGGAGATTGTTACATTATTGCGAAAAAAATAACATTATACCAATCAACCAGGCAGGCTTTCAGAGAGGAAGATCTGCAATGGATAATTTAGTAAAGCTTACAACATGTGTGAAACAACAATTTGCTTGAAGAAAAAATGTTCTAGCAACATTTTTTGATGTAAAAAAGGCCTATGACCAAGTCTTGCATGCAAAAGTAATGAGTAAGTTAAAGTCCATTGGATTTTGTGGTAACTTTTATCATTACATCAAAAGTTTTCTTAGCGAAAGATCAATTCAAGTGAGGGTGGGAAATATGTATTCAAATTCTAAATACCTTCAAATGGGCTTACCTCAAGGTTCTGTATTAGCTCCAGTTGTATTTAATATATTATTACATGATCTTCCGAAACATATATCAAAGGATGTAGTTTTAGCGCAATATGCAGACGATATTTGTATTTGGATGACCGTAACTATGAAGCGAAACACGTCAAAAAGGGCTTTAAATTATAGTAGAAAAACATATCAAAAACAACTTGATAATCTAAATCAGTATATAATAGAAAACGGACTCACCTTTTCTACAGAAAAGATACATATGGTGTTATTCAATAATGGCAGTGATCCAACAGAATTACCAGTGTTTAAGATTTAAAATGAGACTATTCATTACAAACAATTAGTAAAATGTTTAGGTGTATTTCTTACATCGAAGTTAACATGGAATACCCATATAGAGTACATTCTAACTAAAGCAAGAAAAAGTCTAAATCTTCTAAAAATTGTTAGCAAGCAGTATTGGGGGCAAGATCTGTCAGTCCTTAAACATTTATCAACATCAATAATCAGATCAAAACTGACATACGGACAAGAAGTCTTTTTTAATGCTCCTAAATATTTATTGAGGAAGCTCCAAAGTATAGACTGTAAAGCATACAGGCTTACTCTTGGTGTACCTTTTCATGCATCAGCAATTGAAACATATAAAGAAGTTGGAATACTTCCGTTAGATGAATACCGAAAACTTGCATGCACCAAATATGTACTGAGAAGTTCCACACCCAAAAACTTTGCATCAGAAGACGTTAAAGTAAAATCTGATATTCTTTTTCCAAAACGAGCGCAGCAAATACGTTCTTTAACAACTATTGGTACATATGTGGCGGACCTTTACGAGCAATCTAAACTTGATAAAATGAATGTAGATTCACAGAAAATGGTTCCACCTTGCCCCTCTTGGGAAATGAATCAGGCATATTTTGATATCAATTACACAGACACGAAGAAGGATGAAAATCCTAATGTTTTGGCAGCCACTGTTACATCATATATTCATGACAACTACTGTAGTTATCTTAAAGTGTACACTGATGGTTCACTTCTGAATAATCACCAAGCTGGTTCAGCTTTTGTTATACCAGCACTCAAAGTAGAAAAATCATATTTTATAGGTGTAAATCTGTCAGTATTTACAGCTGAACTGGTTGCAATTTTAATGGCTTTAACATATGTGCTAGATAACCCATATTGTTTTTTTCCATGTCTTACTTTGTGTGGATTCTAAATCAGTTTTATATGCCATAAAATCTGCAGATTATAAGAATCATTCAAAACTTATATTAGATATAAAACACACAGTCCACCTTCTAAGTTTAAGAAACATATTTGTTACTCTTCTTTGGGTTCCTTCACACATTGGATTGTACTCTAATGAATGGGTTGATTGGGCTGCTAAGAGAGGTGCGAGCAATAGAAGTGGAAACAGTGAGCTACATATTCCTTTATCTATCAAAGAAGGATATCATTTGTTAGAACAAGCATCCTTAAGCAAGTTTAATGAAATACTACAAAAAAGAACAGTTTGGAAAATGGGTTCCAACCAGATAAAAAGTGTCTTTAAAAGTATACATCAGTCAAAGATTTATACAAATGTGGTCAGAGAAAGACAGCTTCAGGCGTTATTTTTTAGAATCCGATTAAACGCTTTTGTCACAAAATTTAGTAAGGATGTTAAATGCTTATGTGGAAACAACAGTATTTCAAATACCCATATTGTACTTGAATGCAAGACTTTAAAGCCTTATTTACCTAGTTTTATCGAAACTTCCCTTGAACAAGTTCTGGATGATGTCAAGTTAGTGTTTGCTATTGCTAAGGGTTTATTGTTAAGTCCAATAGGGCATTTGTTGTAGTTACATCATTGTTCTGTTTTGAATTTTACTCTTCCCTGTTAATTTAATGTTTAGCATACAGTTTCGTTTTATGTAATGAGAATAACTTCAACCACAATTGCAAACTTGCACAAAATACACACACACACACACACACACACACACACACACACACACACACACACACACACACACACACACACACACACACACACACACACACGATTTCCTTTTTAAAATAAAAAGTAAATATTTAAGTATATACTTTAATGCATATATCCCCCATCATTATCCTTGTCTTTCTCTCCCTTTCTCTCTTTAGTTTATCAACATTTTGATACTTATTAGTATTATTATTCTATATGTTTATTGTGTTGTTTTTTTATATTATTGCTATATTTGCATATATTTCCCATCTTTGATTCCATTTATCTTTTTTTTATGCTCCCCCCCCCCCCCCCCCCCCCCCCCCCCGTCCGTATCACTTTATGTGGAAGGACGTAAAATTGAAGACTACTACTACACACGGACTGTTACGTCATTTACATCAACTTGCGGTGCACTAGCTGTAGTGGTATTCAGCTTTGCTCACATCTGTAGTAGCTGTCTTACTTAATCCTGTGTGAACATTCTTGAATGAGTAGTTTGTCTTAAGGTTGTTATGGATTCTTTAGTCAGTTAAAGTTGTATATTATTTTTTTGTCGGTAAAATCTTTTTCTGGGTTGGGTTTGTTTAGTTTTTAAATATTTAGTTAATACCATTGTACTATATTATGCCATCCTAACAACAAAGTGCGTTTTCGTCATGCAGTGGAATGCCAGATCTATTTCCACTGATCTGTTCTATTTAATCCAGCACCTTGCTGAAAATCATTATCAAGTTGTGATGTTACAATCACTCAAAGTAACTAGAAATAAGCTGCCCAAGCTGCCTGGCTATTACTATCCACCTGTCCATCAGCAAGTTGATGCTGTAACTAAAGTCAGTGCAGCCATAGACATTCAAGAAGGGGTGGATTACTGCATATTATGTCCTTCACCAGTGCCTAACCAGGCCTCAGATATAAATGCATGTGCAGCACGAGTAAATTTAGGGAAAACATCTGATAATAAATAAAAGCTGTGTCTGTGTATCTGCCTAAGGGACCAAATGATCTGAATACTGAGTGGATACACAACCTTTAAGATGAAGAAAAGTGGTTCATAGCAGATTTTAATGCACATGTTTCTTTCTAGGTTAAAGAATGTAAAAAAATATCTCATAATCCATTTGTAGAAAATATAGTTGATTCCTGCCTTTGCTTGCTAAATGATGGCAGTGTCACCAGAATTCTAGACATTGCTAGTCACAAATCATCAGCCTTAGATCTGTCGTTTATCTTGCGCACACGTTAAATCATGTTCCACTTTCCGTAAGAGTAGGCCATCGTGTGCCGGCGGGGACAGATGACACCATTTACAAAACTGCATACACTCGGGAACTGTTTGTAAAAAAGCACATCAGAGCTTTTTCCATTATCCTCGTTATAAAAGAATAAAAAAGTAAATAGACGAAGACGATAGGAAGTGTTGTGGAAGACCAAGAAAGGAAAGTACAGGCTAGAAAGACAATAAACAAACAGAATGGATCTGTGTTGGTGTTTTGTGCCTTAAGACTAGAAACAGTGTATGATGATAAAAAAGGAAGTTATCTGAAACATGAGCAAAGTTTAAACCCCACAAAGTGTGAACATGAAACAACAAATTAAATAAAAACAAATTATTACAACAAATATTCAAGTGGACAGTGCAGTAAACATCTAGCAATGGCAAAGGCTAACTTTGAATTTTCAAATACATTTTCAAGAGACAGCTCAGAAAATGTAGGTAAAAGGTTTTTTTAACAGGACACTCAAATATGATATAAGTATTGGAAATATGATCTCCACATAAACATGTGACATTTTTACAGAATGTTGTGATAATTTTGTGACTGCAAGAAAGTAAAGTCTTTCCTGCCCCATTTTTCTGAAAACTCCCTCACCAGTATATCCAATAGTTTTAATTTGGCATTTGAAACTGTGGTGGATCGGTAGTCTAGATGGTAACGCGCCTTGCTAGAAAGCAAAAAGTCCGGGTCGGAGTGTGCTGTGCTTCGTATCCCGTTTGGGCCCAAAAGTTATCCCCCATCCATTAGACCCTGAGTGGTGGTCTGGGCGCTAGTCTTCCGAATGAGACGATTAACCGATGTCCCATATGTTACACATTACTATTTAGCGCACGTAAAAGAACCCACGGCAACAAAGGGGTTGACGCTGGAAAAATTCTGTAGACAAAAGCCACTCTGATAGGCTAAAGTTAAAGTCTGTCCCGAGCCTAAGGCTCATCAGGCCGGTGCTTATCTCGGTTTCTGTGGCGTTAAGCGACTGAGAGTCATAGACTCCCCCCTGGATAGGACGCCAGTCTATCGCAGGGTTAACCCCCAACACAAGGTTGGTACCCCTTTTACACCTGGGTGGGGTGAGAAAATAGCCGTAAAGTGCCTTTTCCAAGGGCACAACGCCATAGCGGAATAGCTGGGATCGAACCCGCAACCTTTAGATAACGAGTCCAACAACCTAACCACTAGACTACAGCGGCGGTACTTTGATAGGGAAAACAATTAATACAGTTGCCTACATGGGAAAAAAGGGTAGGCGCTGCACTTGTGGCGACACGCTCTCCCTGGGAGAGCTGCCCGAATTTCACGACGAGAAATCTGCTGTGACATAAAGTGGTACAGAACACAAAAAGTACAAGAAAGGTTTCTGTCACAGTTCCATAGGATATTTGTTATAGTTGCATTAACGTTAATGAGTTGTTTTGTGTGTTTTTTTATTATTGTTATTACGTTGTCATGTTTCTTTGGGGGGGGGGGGGGGGTGTTACACACGTTTTGAATAAGACTTTTTTCGTTTAATATTACTAGAAGTTAGTAGTTAAAATGTTAAAGTCTGTCCCGAGCCTAAGGCTCATCAGGCCAATGCTTATCCCGTTTCTGTGGCGTTAAGCGACTAAGAGTCATAGACTCCCCCCTGGATAGGACGCCAGTCTATCGCAGGGTTAACCCCCGACACAAGGTTGGTACCCCTTTTACACCTGGGTGGGGTGAGAAAATAGCCGTGAAATGCCTTTTCAAAGGGCACGACGCCATAGCCGAAAGCTGGGATCGAACCCGCAACCTTTAGATCACGAGTCCAACGCCCTAACCACTAGACAACAGCGGCGGCTATTACTAGAAGTGAACAGACGTAAAGTTGGAGACAACAACCATACACGGACCTGCTGACGCAAAGCTAAAGGAGAGTGAGGAATGGGAGAGCAGACAGACAGATACAGACAGACAACAGATAGTCTGGTGGCTCTATGAACTGTGTATCTATGAGGTCAGATACAGACAAACGACAGATAGACATGTGGCTCTATGACCTGTGTATCTATGTGGTCAGAACCAACATGTGGCTCTATGAACCCTGTATATGTGTGGTCAGATACAGACATGTGGCTCTATGACCTGTGTATCTGTGTGGTCAGATACAGACCTGTGGCTCTATGACCTGTGTATCTGTGTGGTCAGGTTCTGTGGCCCGGCCACCACAGTGGACGTCCCCACAGCCGGGCCCCCACGAAAGGTGTTGAGGTCCCAGGGGCAGGCTGTGGCGGAGACGGGGCTCCGGTTCTCATCACTGGTGCTGACGCCCGCCCAGGTGACCTTGCTGAGCAGACAGCCGGAGGCACAATACTTCTACCTGCAGGGTCCTCCAGGGACGGGGAAGACGGTATGCCTCTACCTCAAGGCCCTGCTGTGGCTCCAGCAAGGCCGGCGGGTGGTGCTGGTGAGTGGAGGTGTGAAGAGCCGTGCCGTGAGCCGGTTGCTGCAGGAACAGCTGGTGAGGACGGCGGGGCCAGCAGCCGCCATTGATCGCCACTGCTGTGACTTCCATGACTGGGGTTTTAATGCTGCGGCAGAAGTGAGGAGACTCCAGCAGCAGATGGGCCAGGGCCCGTTCTCCGTCATTGTTGATGAGTTTGGAGAATACAAGTCAGTTCTGTTCTCTGGATGGTTTACTGATTTTATTACACTCTGTGTGTGTGTGTGTGTGTGTGTGTGTGTGTGTGTGTGTGTGTGTGTGTGTGTGTGTGTGTGTGTGTGTGTGTGTGTGTGTGAGTGAGTGAGAGACAGACAGACAGAGAGAGATAGAGAGAGAGAGACAAAGAATTATAACAACGATATTGATAAGACGGGTGATAAGAATGATGATCTACTACTACTACTAATAACGATGATGGTGATGATGATGATGATAATAATAATAATAATAATAATAATAATAATAATAATAATAATAATAATAATAAAACCGTAAAATCCCTAGCATAAGCCCACCATCTAGCAAACGCCCACCCCCAACTTTGGGCCAAAAGTTGTGCACAGGGGTAACTACCTAGCAAACGCCCACCCTGCTTTTTTCAAAGAGACTATGCTCACTTTTACTAGGATTTGTGCAGACTGTTCTAAAAGTAACCTTTTCCCCCTTTACCTTTTCGCGTTTCTTTCCTTTTTCTTATTCTTTGTCCCCTCTCCTCACTCCTGCGACAGTCTTACACTGTATCTTTCAAATTGGAAGCCCTCCAGTATTTGGATAACGAAGCAGGTGGGAATGTTTCTGAGTGTGCCCGTGAATTTTCTGTGGATAGGAAGAGGATCAGGGAATGGAGTGAAAACAGAGATAGACTTGAACAGCAGTATCGAAAAGACAAACAAAAACGGAAACTGTCAAAAGAACCAGCAGTTAGATCTGAACATGTCGACCAAGGTGTACTGCATTATCTGGAAGATGGAAGATCTGAAGGCAGGGTATTGCGAAACAAGGACCTACAAACTGAAAGCTATGGAACTCGTTGGCCTTCTTTACCTCAAAATCCTTATTTTTTTCAATTTTCCTTCACTTCTACTCACACGACCTAACTTACATGCTTTCGGGGTTTGTATTCACTCAATTAAACGGTTGAGCACAAAAATTACTTTGTGCAAAGGAGTCTATCCCTAGCAAACGCCCACCCCCCAATTTTGCCCTAAATCAGTGCAGGGGGGGGGGGGGGTATGCTAGGGATTTTACGGTAATACTAATACTAATAATCATGATGATGATCATGATGATGTATGCAATGTACAGATCTATATCGCAGAATCTTGTACATCAACAGGATGACCAGCTATGGTCTGTGTGGTGGGCGGAGTGGAAAGACAGGACTGACTGTAGGGATGTGGTCACTGTGAAGTGTGCACCTCCTCTGCTGTGAGTGAAAAGACAGGACTGACTGTTCATTTTGTAAATTATGTTGTTTTATGTCACACTGCCTGTAATCATAACATGGTGAAGAGAGCAGACTATGAGAGTTGCTGTTGTAGTTGTTGTTGTAGTTGTGGTGGTGGTGGTGATGGTGGCAGTTGCGTTGATGGTGGTGATGGTGGCGGTTGCGGTTGTGGTGGTTGTGGCGGTGGTGATTGATGTTGATGTTGTTTTTGTTGTTATGTGTATGATTGTTTATTCCATGTGACAACAGGAGAGAGAGAAAGCAGACCGTCAGTGCAGTGCTACAGAACCCCAAGCTATGTGCTGTATGCAGCAGACCTCACTGACCCTGTAGACAGAGAGTAGGTAGGACCACGGCAGCCGCTAATGAGTAAAGCGTAGCGGAAAGTGGCAAATTAGATCTACTTTGCACCCAAATTTCTCCATCCAAAACTAAAAGAAAGCTAAAAAAAAATATACTAGTAAAAAGTTGAATGCATTAACTTAACGTCTGTAATATCATTTTGCAAGAATGATGACTGGATAAGTGCGAGCGATGATTTGATATCGGTAATAAACTTAAAAACTCGCCGCTACCGGAGCCTCACTGGCTGAAAACGCGACTCGGTGAATTTTCGTGCTTCGTCTTCCAACACGACCTGTCACCCCTTCACTATACAAACCTATTCATAGCGCATACCATTGAAAAGAAGAAACTCTCCACTAACCGATTATATGAGAGAAACTTTAGTGAAGTTTTTTTTTAAATACAGTATAATGCGTTTAAAAATTCCCTACATTTTTCGGAAGTCGTAGAAATTTCCCTATTAATCGTACAAAAAAATCCAACACAGCGTTAAAAAGCTCGTTTTTTTCAAGAACAAAAACCTCATTTCAGTTTATCGGTTATTTCCGTTAAATGACGTCTGATTCTCATTTGCATACAGCACCCCCCTTCTAACTGACCAAAATGGCGGCCTTAGCGAGTCTACACATAGATGCTTCAGACTTGCGAACGTCGATAGAGATTTTCGATGTGTACAGCGCATTTACACTCACATCTAAAGAAGTAAATGCTGTGCTTTTATTTTGTACGTAGTTACTATCGAATCTCGATGATTTTAGATTTAAAAACTTATCGTTGATCGCAAGTTTATCCCGGACTGGGATCGCAGGGAGCGAAGAACTAGGTCATCGAAGGGTGCTATCAGAATTTATGAGCTTGCGTGAAATTTTTCTATTATAACAATAAATGAGGGTGATGATTCTATTCTAAATATTTCTAGTAGTGTTTGTTTTTTTCTTAGGATCTGTACTTTGTTATATCGTGCCGAAATGTTCGACGAAACATCGTGAAAACAAATGCAAGAATGATAACTCTTGCCTAGATCTAATTTCTAATAGAGATTTGGCCGATTTTGTTTACCGTTTGTTGTGTCTGTGTGCATGTAAGACCGCATTTTTAACAGAAATAGTGATTTAACGATTAGAAATCACTCCTGAATGCATCCATTTAAATTCATGCAAAACAAAACTTTTTTTTTTTTAATCAGAGCATACAAGTGCTAATCAAATTGAGTAAAACTTTGTTCTCTCTGTTGGTTTCACATTTTAAACAGTGCATGAACTTTCTTCACTTCTTTTTCATTAAGTTGTTTTGTTTCACCAAACATGCAATTAGAAAGAAAAAAAACACAAGAAAAACTGAAAACTTTGTAATGATTTTATTGTGCACAAACAAGCCTATTCAATTCTAATTTTTATGACACACACACACACACACACACACACACACACACACACACACACACACACACAACACACACACACACACACAGAGTCACACAAAGTCACACACACACACAAATACAATATATATATTTCACACACACACACACACACACACACACACACACACACACACA
>JASPKP010000451.1:10000-15000 GCA_030674155.1 Stramonita haemastoma | reverse complement strand
GGTTTACCTGGAACATTGAACTGTGTGGATTGATGCAGAGGCTTGAACATTGTGCTGTGTTGATGCTGACACAGAGGTTTGACTTGGGGTGGTGTTGGGAAGATATTGGAATAAATTGTGGTGTTTTTTTTTTATTATTGGATTTGAAGCTGATGTTTGTAGATTGTGTTTGTAGTAGCGTGTGAGTGATTTTTGTTGTTTTTATGTTTGATTAAATGGTGATTTTGCGTAGTAAATTTTTGATATATAAATTTTGTCTTTGGTTACTCTCGTCCAAATTTAAAAGTGATAGGCGGGAAGCAGGGTTTCATATAATTCTCACCCGAGAGGACGTAACATAACTGTAGGAACTGTTGTTATGATTTTGTGTGAATCTGTTATTATGACTGTATATAAATGACTTATGATGATCGTTATGATTTTTTACTTTATCTTTACATCACTTCAAGTCGCGACAAATTTCTCTGCGTGAAATTAGGGCTGCTGTCCTCTAGAAAAGCGCGTCGCCACAAGAGCAGCGCCACTCATTATTTTTTTCATGTCTGCATCTTTATTTATTTCCCTATCAGAGTGGCTTTTTCTGCAGAATTTTTGCCAGGTTCAGCTCTCTTGTTGCTGTGGGTTCTTTTACGTACATAAGTATTTTTTTGTAAGATACAGGACCTCGTTTTATCGTCTCATCCAAAATAATAACAGCCAGACCAGCGCTCATGGTCTAATGGATGGGGGAAAGTTTTGGGTCCAAACAGGGTTCAAACCACCCACACTTCCGACCCAGACTTTTCACTTTCTAGGCAGGCGCCTTACCTCTTGACCACTGACCCAGTAAAAGTGAATCAAATGATCCTTGTTGTGTGTGTAAACCAGGTGTTAAGATCGTAATGCTTACACACATGTTCTATGTTTCGTTAATCAAGCTTCATTTCACTTCAATATGTAAGCAGTTTTTTCAATGGTTCATTTTATTCAATATGTAGACAGTCTTTATAATGGTTTCATTTACTTCAATAATTATGACAGTCTTTAGTAATGGTTTCATTTTAGTTCAATATGTATGACAGTCTTTAGTAATGGTTTCATTTCAGTTTAATAAAAAATTATATGGCTTCATCTCACTTCAATGCTGATGTGTTAGATGTCTTTGTGTGTACGAAAATAAAGCTTTCATAGTTACAACATTCCACTTTGTGTGTTTTTTTTAATTTATTTGTTTGTTTGGTTGTTGTTTCACAGAGAGAGAGAGAGAGAGAGAGAGAGAGAGAGAGGAGAGAGAGAGAGAGAGAGAGAGAGAGAGAGAGAGAGAGCGAGCTAAAACACTATTCAAGGCAAACATTATTCTGACTCATAAAGAGACAGAGACATAAAGAAACATCTCACATACGCATGCACGCACACACGCGCACACACACATACACACACATGCGCAAACGCGTACACACACACACACACACACGCTCACACACACGCACGCATGCATGCAAGCACGTACACGCACATGCTTGCGCGCACAAAGACACACGTACACACAAAACACACACACACACATGCACATGCGCGCACATACATACACACGCGCGCACACACACCCATACCCCCTCCCCCCCCACACGCGCACATACGAACACACACACACACACACACACACACACACACACACACACACACACACACACACACACAACACAACAGGGGCGGGGTATAGCCTAGTGGTCAGAACATTGCCCTCGCAATTTGACGACCCGAGTTCGATTCCCGTCGAGGGGATTTTTCCCCTGGAGTTAACATCAGTGCTGACTCCACTCCCCCAAAATGTCTTTCGGATGAGACTATAAACCGAGGCCACGTGTGCTAACGCACACAGAACATCTTGCGCACACGTTAAATCCTGTTACGCTTTTCGTAAAAGCAGGCCATCGTGTGCCGGTGGGAACAGATGACATTTACAAAACTGCATACACACGGGGATTGGATGTAAAAAAAAAACCCACAAGAGTGCTTATTCCATTATCCTCGATATAAAAAGAATCACTCAATCAAATCAAATAAATCAAAAGTAAGCATGGGAACGCGCGCGCATACACCCCCCCCCCCCCCCCTCCCAAAATATAAAGCGCCTTTTCGGGAAAGATGCCACAAAACGGGCCGGTTTGAGTCCCGTCCTGTCCCCGATTTTTAACCAGCAGCAGAGCCCACGGCACCAAGAGAGTGCCGTACTGTATGCATACACACCTTACCAGTATCTTTGATATGCGTGGCGCGGGACTTGTGGCGACGCCACTCCTCCCGAGAGGCCCGGCCCGGCCTGAATCTAGCAAGTTTGTGGCAAGGAAAGCGGAAAGAAAATGCTGCACCCCTGGAGTGTGCAGGCCTCAGCCACATGCTGGTGTACCGACATAATCACCAGTCAGAACTGCCTTCCATCAACACAAAGCTGCCACTGTCTATAAAAGCTTTGTCTTGCAACCTGCTCTGCCATATGAACCTATTTAAAAGTGCGCCAAATCCACATCCTCCCTCCTTTTTTCATTTCTCTCTTTCCACTTTGATAACATTATTGTCATTAAGTTGTAAGTACCTCGCCATATAGGCAGCCATACTCTGGCTTCAGAGGAGCATTGACACTGTGTGACAGCTCAAACTACAATCACTTTACACCTCAAAAACACTCTGTCTCTAACTATTTACAAAACAGGAGTTTTCTTTCAACATTAAACCACGTATTGGGGGACTGGATAGCTCAGTGGTCAGAGTGCTAGCTTTCCCCCAGTCAAGTTAAGCAGCGTCGAGCGTGGTACCAGTTGGATGGGTGACCGTTTGCTGCCTTGGCTACAGTACAGTTCCCCAGTTCACCCAGCTGTAAATGGAACATGCCCTCTTTAGGGTCAGGGAAGGTAAAGCAGCGAGGGAGAGGAGATGGGCGCCTCCCTCAACATGCTGGTCCCTAGAGAAGCTGAGGTCTCTGACGCCTTGCTCCCCTACACCACATAGGTTCTGGGACACCTTTACCTTTCCGTACGTTCAATCTAAGGGAAACTACAGTGCCGAATCAGTCTCCTTCCCAGATGAGTTTCCTCCCTTTAACTGTCAACCACTTTGTGCATGCTTGGGTTTGTGTTTTTTTTGTGTGTTTTTTTAACATACCCATTGAGTCCACAATTTTTTCTTATAAAAATGGCGACAAAGAAAAGGTACAGGCTGAAAGAAGCAGTATGGTCACTTTTACTTCAAACGTGATTCCTGAGCCTGAGGAAACATTGTTAGCTAGTAGGCACTCATCAGTTCTATGGAGTTGCACTCTAGTCTTTCGAAGCACAAAGCCTGGGTAAGTAAGTATGGAGGGCAAGCTGTTACCCATGCAGCAGACCCCCCCCCCCCCCCCTCTCTCTCTCTCCACGCCTCTGGAATGATCCATTGGAAAGGCAATGACCGATACGAATGGTTCCAGTACCGTTGCAGGAGCCACCGGAACGTTGCCATATACAGCCCCGAGCCGCCCTGGGACTCCAACTGCCCGAATTTTCCTCAGGGATGGTGTTAAACACGACACCTGTGTGCATGCTATTCTTTAAAAATAAAATTTGTCATCCGCTCCTACCTGCACACAATGGCCTGCTCTTCTGAAAGGTGGAACGGGGTTTTAACGTGCGCGAGATGTTCTGCGTGCGTTCGCACACGGGGCCTCGGTTTATAGTCTCATCCGAATGACTTTGACATTCAGTTCGATTTTTTCATCAAACTGAGAAGAAAGGGTGAGGCTGGGAATCGAACCCAGAACCTCACGGTTTACTGGTTGGCAGAGGAAACATGACTGTGTGCGATATGAATGGGATGTTTTCTTGTGGATTAGCTGATGGATGCTGACACCTTGCTGAGATTTATTCTGTTTTATTCTATTTCATGCAGCTGGCTCCTACCCAGAATGAGTTTGCTGTGGGCTCAAAGGGAAGACTGGGACCACACAGTCAAGCTTCATCCACTTCACGGATGCCATTTTTGAGAATGTTGCTGGAACTACTTAACCGATACTGCCGTGTCTGTTTTTTGTGGGATTTTGGGTTGGTTTTTTTTGTTGTTTTTGGGGGGTGGGGGGATGAGGGGGGTGGGTGAGAATTTTTGTATGTGACCATTTTTGCCCACCTAGAAGGTAGCCACATTTCGACTGCGGGTGCATCGGGTGATGTTCGTGTTTCCGTAACCCACTGAGCACTGACATGAATTCCTGATCTTAGCTGCAGAATTGTGATCTGCTGCATAAATTGTGTATGCACACAATTGAATTAAGGCACTGGCAGGTCTGGACTTGAAGTTAGCCTGGAGATTGTAAAAAAATCTCCACCCTTAATTGGCCAGACGCCGCCGAGATTCGAACCCAGGACATCATGGACCCAGATTAACTTCAATTTCGCGGCGTTTAATCCAGGGGAAACTACTGGGAAACTTAGATCTAATATTGCTGTAAAAGTTGTTACCTCCCTTCAACTGAAAACTCGTCTTGAATGTTTTCTAGTCATGTGCTGTGTGTGTGTGTGTTGTGTGTGTGTGTGTGTGGTGTGTGGTGTGTGTGTGTGTGTGTGTGTGTGTGTGTGTGTGTGTGTGTGGTGTGTGGTGTGTGTGTGTGTGTGTGTGTGTGTGTGGTGTGTGTGTGTGTGTGTGTGTTTTGTGTGTGTGTGTGTGTGTGTGTGTGTGTGTGTTGTGACTACCCATGGTAGCCTAAAATCATGCGATCTCGATCCTGTACCTGCTTCTCTTTTCTTTCAGTGCATTCCACAGCTTATACCTACTATCACAAAAATAGTCAACTCATCTCTTCTTTCAGGAAATTTTCCATCAGCTCTCAAAACTGCGATAGTCACACCTCTTACTCAAAAAGCACGACCTCGATCCTAACATCCTGAAGAACTATAGACCTGTTTCTAATCTGCCTTTCATCTCTAAAGTCCTTGAAAAAGTTGTTCTGAAACAACTCAATAGCCATCTTCTTTCCAATAATCTCTTTCCCC
>JASPKP010000451.1:0-5000 GCA_030674155.1 Stramonita haemastoma | reverse complement strand
ACTGCATGAACACAGGGACTGGATGTTCGGAGAAAAAAACTCTTTAAAAAAGTATCATTGGCAGCCTTCAGTCTCGTCAGACTTTGGATTTGCACTCTTCATAAAAAAGGCAAAAATTTTCAAATGAATAATTCAATAAACAAATAAGATTATCTCATTAAAGTCTGTCCCGAGCCTAAGGCTCATCAGGCCGGTGCTTATCCCGGTTTCTGTGGCGTTAAGCGACTGAGAGTCATAGACTCCCCCTTGGATAGGACGCCCGTCTATCGCAGGTTTAACCCCCAACACAAGGTTGGTACCCCTTTTACACCTGGGTGGGGTGAGACAATAGCCGTAAAGTGCCTTTTCCAAGAGCACAACGCCATAGCCGAAAGCTGGGATCGAACCCGCAATCTTGAGATTACAAGTCCAACGCCCTAACCACTAGACTACAGCTGCGGCATTATCTCATTATACTACCTACAATGCCTCTACACACCACGCATCAACTTTTTATTATTTTTTTGTTTTGCACTTGAGACCAGCTCGACACGTACATGAAGTAGTGTCTTGTCCTGTCCCTGATATGTTTGTTTCATTTCACTGACTCTCTGTAGTCAATCACCTGTGACGCTGCAGCACTTCGGGGCGTAACCTCCTTTTCATGGGGTCACGGCTGAGTGAAAGAACCACCCTAGGTGTGTGTGTGTGTGTGTGTGTGTGTGTGTGTGTGTGTGTGTGTGTGTGTGTGTGTGTGTGTGTGTGTCTGTGTGTGTGTGTCTGTGTGTGTGTGTCTGTGTGTGTGTGTCTGTGTGTGTCTGTGTGTGCGTTATGTACAGCATGAGGGTGTACATGCACACGTTCATACTATACAATAATACAGTATACTGCCACTTCAGTGTGGCCAGACAAAACTCATCACCATCAATGGCCATTATGTCTCCTTGTGCATGGATTTGAACATGCTGCCATACGACTTGTAAGTGTGTGTGTGTGTGTGTGTGTGTGTGTGTGTGTGTGTGTGTGTGTGTGTGTGTGTGTGTGTGTGTGTGTGTGTGTGTGTGTGTGTGTGTGCACCAGTGGGTATGTACAGCATGAGGGTAAATGTACACGTTCATGTTCATACTCTACAGTATACTATACTGCCACTTCATCATCACCATCAATGGTCACTACCTCTAGTACCTGTCCTGTCTGCTTGTGCATGGATTTGAACACGCTGCCGTACTACCTGTGTGTGTGTGTGTGTGTGTGTGTGTGTGTGTGTGTGTGTGTGTGTGTGTGTGTGTGTGTGTGTGTGTGTGTGTGTGTACCACCAGTGGGTAGAGCATTAGTGTGTACACATACACGAATACTATAAAGTATACTGCCACTTCATGGTGGCCAGACAAAAATCTTCACCATCAATGACTACCATGTCTCCTTGTGCATGGATTTGAACACGCTGCCGTAAGACCTGTAAGTGTGTGGGCACCACTGGGTAGAGCGTTAGGGTGTAAATGTACACAAATACTATACACTATACTGCCACACAGACAGGTCTACATCATAACTCAACAAACATATTTCCCACATTCATTCACGCATTACTATTCCCAAAATAATCCAAAGCAAAGCCAAAAAAAAAAAAGGAAAAAGAAATGTACACTACACTAGTCTCCTTACCCTCTTCCAATTTTGCAGATGACATCAAACACCTCCTCTGGCTGCTTGGCCAGATTTTCATCACTCAGTTTAGTCAGTTCACTGTCAACAGAAAGCAAAAGTTAAAGTACTGACTACTGTAACTTACGTAGGGTAAGTGTAACTCACTTGGCCAAGCAATTTAATTACTTGCTACATTTTTACCATATTGATTCTACCAAAAAACATAGTACACAGCAGTCATGTTAATGTGTTAAGTGTTATCAACAGTTTGAAAAAAATATTTAGAAATTATAGTATACTTGATACTTGCAACATTTTGTTGTTGTTGTTCCTCTACTGGAGCTCCAAGGATTAATTACAAAAGGAGGGGTTTTGTACACTATAACTGTATAAATTGTAACAGTATAATGCATTACAATACTGTCTGCCCATCAGCACAAATTAAGGTTGCCACATTCTGACTTCAGCCCAAGGACGCATGTGTAAATTAGATGACCAGCAGTATGGATTGCGCTTGAAACCATACCCAGCATACAATCCTTGCGATAGTAATTTAACCTGATAAAAGCTGATGAGCATTGGGGTAGTGTGCAATATGTATATTCCCAACCAACCATGATTAATTAAAACTGAGCATGAGAGCAGAATTAGACAGGGGAAATAACTTGACAGGTAAAATTATGGAAATGTGTGGTCAACCAAGGAGTGACTGGCACCCATTTGATGAGCATTCATCATAAAGATGTAATGAAAATAATCATCATGGATGGAACATTAAATAAGCTGTGAATCATGTGACTGTGACACATATTTTTATCTTATTTTATTCTTTTATATCGAGAATAATGGAATAAGTCCTCATGTGCTTTTTTACATCCAGTACCTGTGTGTATGCAGTTTTGTAAGTCTTGTCATCTGTTCCCACTGGCACACAATGACCTACTCTTATGAAAAGCTGGACAGGATATAACATGTGTGCAAGATGTTCTGCGTGCATTTGCACACGGGGCCTTGGTTTATACTTATGTTATAGTCTTATCTGAAGGACTTTTGGGGAGAGTGGAGTCAGCAATGATGTTAACTCTAAAGGAAAAATCCCCTCAAACAGGAATCAAACCATCTTCAAAGGCATAGGCTTTCAGTCAGTCCTTACATCATTATTATTAGTAGTACTAACTAGTAGTAATGCCACAACTACAGTACTACCACCACCACTACTACTACTAGTTACTGTAACAGTGTACAAGAATGCAGGCTTCAATCACTCCTGTCACATCTGTTTGGTGGGATTCTTCCCTTTGACTTTACTGTTTACACTAATTACACTTACAGTGGTTTCTGATTCAGTGATTGCATTCCCCTACAAATCTCCATCTGTTGGATGAGAAAATAAATCTAGGTCCCATGTGTCTGAATGCACATTCATATGGCATCTGATGTGCATCTTGTGTCCCAAACCACCCATTCATCATTCACTGAGGAGAAGGCTAGCAATGGTCTGTGATGCGATGACCCTTGATGACTTGTAAACAATATTGATAATGATATTATCATACCATATTATCACTATGTATGCAATCTGCACGCGACAATTTAGGTTGAAAATAATGACTATGTGTAGCCTACTGAAATTTATAAAAGAAGTACGATACCCTTATTCGCAAGAATGAAGATGAACTAACTGAGTTAGTACAGTTACTCAGGCTTCATTCATTTCTTCAAGCATAAAAATAAAATCGCATCTGGGAACCAGTACCGCAAGGCTAACTGACAAGTACACATGTACAAGTAATGAAGAAAAGATCTGAAATATGACAAGTTTACGTGTTTTAACTTTGGCATTTTTCTGAGCTTTAGAACGATCCATCACTGACATCAGAGCCCAGTTAAATCGCTGACCAAACTGATAGCATCAGTACAGTGATGCCACTCATCAGAAAAAACCGACACAGTTGTTAGTCTAGTAATGACCAATGATTCTGACACGTAGTTTTCACATTAAAGCTACACTCCAAACAGCACTAGTACCTTTGGTTTTCCATGTTGATCGGTGAAGTTGTTAACAAAGCACTCCTTTTATAGATGAGGTGCGTTGCCTGGGTTTATAAAGAAAACACGCACATGTTTCAGAAAAGTTTTTCTCGGATGACCTAACCGGAAATAGCATCAACTTCCCAACTTCTGTTGATGACGTCACGGGTTGTCTGCTATGGCAGAACACAGCGTGGATTTGATCGATTATTTTCTTATGCACAAAGCCGCGTGTGTGCCGCTGCGCTTACGCATTCTGTTAAAAATGATCGTGTATCTGAAAACATTAACAAAGAAAACCCCGAAACGGGCTTTTCTGAGTTTCCAGCCGCTGATTTTTATTCTTAGCATTCCCATTCTTGCCCGATAGACTTCCCACAGGCAAAGTGTGAATAGACTGAATTAGGGGCCTACCTCCGTGGAGTAAAAAGCTGTTAATATGAAAATAAATGTAATCTGGAGATTGCTTTCACCCCCGAGAAACATAACAAAGGACTAAAAAACAAAACAAAAAAACAACAACCAAATTTAGGATGTCGGAAAATATGACTGCATATGATCAAGTTGTAGAAAAACAACAACAAACCAGATACATAGACAAATTTTCTATCCTGTGTGTATGTGAAGTCTTACAGTGATTCCCAGGTAGGGTGAATGAGACAGAGTGCACTTTCTGGTTGACTCCCAGGAAATTGATTATAAGTAAACGAAAACACAGATAAATAAATAGATAAATAAATAAATAGATACATGGATAAATCGATAATAAATAAAGTGATGGATAAATGAATAGAAAGATAAATAAATAGATAATCTGACTAGCACCCAACAACAAACAACGGTGAAAATTATTTTATTCCCCATATATATATATGCTTTTAACCCACATGAATTCACACACACACACACACACACACACACTCTGATCCCAGTTTCAAGTTCCCCATAGGCTATTATAGGTCCTATTTCTGTCCCGTGGTTAGTTTATGTCCAAACCTTTAAGGATGGAGGTTTATAGAAGAGGGTCGTTGGAGGGAGGTTGTTGTGGTCACCACCATGGGTGGGATAGACCTACCTACTCCAGCTGGCTTCGGAACTGAGTTACTACTACCGTCAGTATTTATTTTATTCATTTATTTATTTATTGTTTTATATGGAGGATAATGGAATAAGCACTCATGTGCTCTTTTTTATACAGTCCCCGTGTGTATGCAGTTTTGTAAATTATTATCTGTTCCCATCGGCACGCAATGGCCTACTCTTACGAAAAGTGGAACAGGATTTAACATGTGCTCAAGATGTTGTGCGTGGATTCTCACACGGGGCCTGGGTTTGAAGTCTCA
>JASPKP010004514.1:0-17517 GCA_030674155.1 Stramonita haemastoma | reverse complement strand
GTCCTATAACTAGGCGGTCGTTAGGGGAGCGTGGCATCAGAGGCCTCGGCATCTCTCATAACAAGGGGGCCTAGCATACTGAGGACGGCCGCCTGGTCTCTTCTCCTCGCATGCTTTATCCTTACCTTCCCTTCCCTGAAAACCCTAAAGAAGGGCAGGGACCACCTAAAGAAGGGCAGGGACCCACCTAAAGAAGGGCAGGGGGACCCACCTAAAGAAGGGCACGGGACCCACCTAAAAAAAGGGCTAAGGGGGGGGGGGTGACCCACTATAGAAGGGCAGGGGGACCACCTAAAGAAGGCGAGGGACAGGGACCCACCTAAAAAAGGGCAGGGACCCACCTAAAGGGCAGGGACCCACCTAAAGAAGGCAGGGACAGGGACCCACCTAAAGAAGGCAGGGACAGGGACCCACCTAAAGAAGGGCAGGGACCCACCTAAAGAAGGGCAGGGACCCACCTAAAGAAGGCAGGGACAGGGACCCACCTAAAGAAGGCAGGGACAGGGACCCACCTAAAAAAGGGCAGGGACCCACCTAAAGAAGGGCAGGGACCCACCTAAAGAAGGCAGGGACAGGGACCCACCTAAAGAAGGCAGGGACAGGGACCCACCTCACCCAGGGACCCACCTAAACAAACAAGGGCAGAGACCCCACCTCACCCAGGGACCCCACCTAAAAAAAAAAAAAAGGGCAGGAACCCACCCCACCACCTTCAACCCACCCCAACCCCCCTTCCCTCTCAACACACAACACACACACTAACACACTAACACAGGTCAAATCACACTTTGGAATCGCTCACTCTGGCCTCCCCGGCGACGGCCTCGTTGCGAGCCTTGTTCACGACGGGGTTCTGGGCGTAGAGGAACGTAGCGGCGATAACCGTCGCCAGCGCCAGGAAGGTGTAGACGTCCACGGGGATGCCGAAAATGGCCCAGCACAGCACGGCCGTGAACATCAGCTCCAGGGCGGAGGCGAAGGTCTTGAGGATGGAGTTGAGCGTGCGCAGGAAGAGGGAGGTGACGATGCCGATGGCCGCGTTGTTCAGGATGATGGACACCACCGAGGGCTGGGCCAGGGCGGCCAGGCCGGCCGGGGCCAGGGCCGTCAGCAGCTCCCCGCGCAGGCCCAGGGCCAGCAGGTTGCAGAGCACCGACTGCAGGTACATGAAGACGTTGGCCATCATGATGTGCACCTCGCACCCGGCGTCCTTCAGCAGGTACTCGTTGTACACCCCAGCAAAGCACGACGAGAACACCTGCACCAGGATCATCAGCAGGTGGAAGTCCAGGTAGGACAGGAGGGAGGTGGTGGTGGGAGTGGGGGGCGCTGCTGCTCCGGCTGCTCCGGCGGCGGTGTCTGTGGCGGTGGTGGCGGCGGAAGAGGCTGAGGTGGCGTGGTTGACTTCTTTGATGATGCAGCCCACCGTCAGCAGCACCACCGAGGCCCACTGCATGCGACTCAGCTGCTTCTTGAACAGCACCTGTTAAAATTTTTTTTTTTTTTTAAATAGCCTGTTTGACATATTGCCATTTTTTAATGATTTAAAAAAAACAAAACATTTTAGTGCATTTTAGATCTTCTACTGGAACAGGGTCTGTAAAAAAAAATTTTTTTTTTTAAACCAGCTGTTCGACATATTGCGACTTAAATTTTTTTTTCCTTCTTATTTCAGTGCATTTTGGATCTACTACTGGAACAGGATCTGTAAAAACCAGCGTCGACACTGTGCAATCTTTTTTTTTAATTTTTTTTTTTTTTTACCTATTTCAGTGCATTTTGGATCTACTACTAGAGTTGCAAAGTATAATGATTAAAAGATATTTTTTAAATCCCGTGTGAGGAGTTTAGTATTAACATTTGACTGGCTTTCAGTGTGTGAAATGGTAACTCAAATTTGCTGTTATGTGTACAATAAAAAAAAAATTTAATCCCTCAAAGCATCAATGAGTCGATGCCTGTAGGTCTAGATATTCCACAGTCAAGCACTGTTTTGCAATAATTATAATGACTTTTAAAAAGATACACTGGATGCCTATATTACCCACACAAAAATCTGTTCTCCTGGAAACCAACAGCCTGTAAACTCTGCATCCCTTTAATTCATTATTTAAAGCATTGCATGACTATGTGGGGATTGGACTTTAAAAAGATTTCAGAATTGCGATACTGAAATAATGTACATTACACAACAGTAGGCTAGTGATTATAACGGTACAGTCACCCCTCAGAATATCACTATCAGTGGAACAGAACAGGAATACTTTGAAGATCTGAAATATATCTAGGCTCCTGTCTACAATATGTCCAGGTTAGTGTTGGTATGACCAAGCAAAAGATGATTCAGTTTAATAAACAGCTTTTGGAAAGACAGAGGCATACCTAAATACCTCAAAATTATAATTGCCAAAACACTAATCTGGCCTGTATTGCTGTATATTGATCAGAAGCCTATTATTATCTATATACTTTGAAAATTAGAAAGAATCAAAATAAATGCAGTTGAAATGTGGTTCCACAGGCAACTTTTGAAAGACAAACGGTCAGACAGAAGAACAAATGAAAGCATTCTTGATGAACCCTCAGTGCAAAGACAAATGTCGGTCGAAACTGATAAGTACAGACTTGAGATAATGTTGGTCATGCAAAAAACTGAAACGCACGTATACAAACCTGACCACACTTCTTCAAGGTAAGGTTGAGGCCACCAGAAGAAAAAAGAGGCAGACCACCTAATCCTACATTGCCAACATCACTGAGGTCAGTGGTCTGGGGAGAGAGGGCTACAAAAGATCGTAGAACTCAGCAGAGACAGAGCGAGATGGTGGCATTGCTTGCAGCTCCAACCGACAACAGCCGCAATGGAGACAACAGGGGTTGATGTTAAGCGATTACAAAGTAATCAACTAAAAAAAGAGACAGCGAACATAAGAAGATCCGCAGAAGTGACCTGTTTCGGTTACAGCCAGGTGGGTCACCCCAAGAGCAGCAAGAAAAGAGGAAGGAGGGCGAGTTTACCTGAAAGACGACACCTGTGACCACCACCCTGAACTGCAGCAGGAGGAAGTAGGTGGTGGGGTCGTAGTTGGCCAGGTTGACAAACTGCAGGTTGTTGTACAGGCAGTACAGCCCCGCCGGGATGAAGTACAGCATCAACACTGCAACACCACCACCGAGCGAGTCAACTCACTACAACCCTTGTTATCTTTGCCGTTTGTTTCGTCTTGTTGGGTTGGGGGATAGACAACACAGTCATGCACACACACATCATGTCCATCCATCCGTCCGCCCGTCCCATCCCGTCCGTTTCATTAACCTTTTCCCTATGGGTAACCCGCTATATGGTGACCAACACACACACACATACGCACACACAACACACACACACACACACCACACACCACACACACATACTCACACACACACACACACACACACACACACACACACACACACAACACACACACACCACACACACACACATGAAAATGAGGATATCTATTATCTTATTTTCTTTCCATGAATGAATTTTTAAAATATAAAAAAAAAACACACACCCAATGACAATAACAATAATAACAATAACGATGATGATGAGGAGGAGGAGGAAAAATCATGACACACATTCTTGTCTTACCTTTCCTGTATTTGACAAACTCTGTAGTAAATTCTGTGACCCTATGGCTGAAAACAAAAATTACATTGTGGTATTACTATGACGTTAATTCTTTTACACACCAACCTAGGGCAAATTCCCTTAATATAATTTAATGTAGCATTTTCTACAGATAAATACACACACACACACATATACATATACATATATATATATATATATATATATATATATATATATATATATATCACCCCTTTCGTAATACACATGATAACACTTCAGGTATAATGCATCCCATCATATCATGAATTTTGGTTGAACATCCTCAACTAACGGTGCATGCCAATATCTGACATGTGCCAATCATGAGTACCATTTTCCCCATTTCATTTCCTGTTGTTTATAGCCCTACCAACCACGAAGCCCACACATCTGGGCTGTCACCTCATTCCGTTTCCATAACTCCAATAACATTCCCTTCAGGCCCACAATAACCATCCCCTTTTGATCCCTTCAAATATCCAACACCGCCAACAACAACAACAAAAGTTTCAAACAATTGTTTCATTTCTTATGGCCGATAAAACCAGGCCATGCTAACCTTTCTACTTGATAATTTATCATCCCCATGTAATGTTGTATTGTAAGAAAGCATAAAAAAATGTAATGAACAATTCCAAATAATCAATACAAACACATGGAAAATGCCATATGGGCAAATAACCCTGCAGAATGGACATCCTGCACCCATCCCAGTGTTAGGTTTGCAATATCAGCACCTGGTTGCCAGGACACAAGAACACAGGTAAAATGTCATATAATGTCTGAAAAGAACAATGTTGTCAGCCTTGTTAAAAAAGAAAAGCTTTAAAAAGGAAGGAGAATGGACTTGGAAGGCAAAAAACAGGCAAGAGAGAAGGAGGGGGAGGGGGGTGGACAGAAACAAAGAGAGTGAGAGAAAAGAGGAAATTCTTAGCACAGAATTTTCAGAAAAGGTGGGGGATGAGCTACTATACTGAAAGCACGGAGACTCTGCTTGACTATGATCTTTGTTCTGTGAACAGCAGGGAATAAGAATGAACAAGATCTTTTTTTTTTAATCAATAAGAATGGTACCAGCTGCACTGAGTCTGAGAGATGCTTACTGGGTACTGGTGAAAGAAGACAAGGTCTTGTTATTTATGCATTTGATGTAAGCATACTGTGAAGAAAATCTTTCACATAACTTATTTGAAGGCCTGAATACGATGAGCAGGCGGTCATGTGTGAGACAGTAGTCATCTTCCGAAATGTGTTCGTATAAAAAAATTAAAAAAACACCATTGACTGTGATGATGATGATGATGATGATGAAAGACAATACTGCAAGGCACTGTCCAAGGAAGAAGAAAAAGAGGCAGACCAAGGAAGAGATGGGAGGACAACATCAGCAAATGGCCAGATCTAGAACTCAACAAAACCCTGAGAAAGGCAGAACAGAGAGAGGAATGAAGGGAACTGGTTGTCAAGTCTTCGGGGGTGACCCCCCACAGTCACCAGACTACGGGGTAGATAGATAGACAGACAAGACAGACAGATAGACAGATGATATAATACATGTTTTTCTATAGATTAAAACTAGCTAATCTCTCATCTTCTTCTTCCTCTTCTTTGAACGCTCAGACAGCAACTACTGTTGTTTTTCATATGAGCAAAAGTGCGTTGTGCTGCCGTTAAGCGCACCTGACGAGTCCTGCCCAGTGCATTCGACTTTGGCATGGGAGAGAATTGTTGTCTTTAAAATAGCAGAAAATAAACAAAAAGGATGTGACATGAAGAAAAGGAGCAAGACAGCAGAAAAAGGGAGCAATAAAAGGTAGGGATGGTATATACATATTACATATATATATATATATATATATAATATATATATATAAAATATATATATATATATATATATATATATATATATATATATAATACACACACACACATATATCTTTCTCTGTTTCTGGTCCATCGATCTGAAACGACCCCTCCATCTCTCCCTCCGGCAAAAGCCTACTTATGACACTTTTAAATCCAGCCTCAAGACAAACTTATTTCAAATCTAAGATTTTCTCCTTCTAATCGGTTTCCATCTCTTACCTGTCCCTGCCTTCAACATCTACCTGCCATAGTGTATAACCTTTATCATGCTTGCATGCGTGCGTGCGTGTGTGTGTGTGTGTGTTGTGTGTGTGTGTGTGTGTGTGTGCATGCGTGTGTGTGTACTTTCGAATTTGCTAAAACTATAAAGTGTTATTGATTGCTTGTGTGTTGTATAGGTCGAATGCAAGTGCTTTGATTTGTTTTTACAAGATATAGCGCTATTTAAATTCCATGTATTATTCTCATTATTATTCGGCCCCCCTGTATCCCCACAGAGAAGCTAATCTGTTGATCTTTGCATTGAAGCCCTGGCCAACCAACCATGTCAGTCAGACGAGACCAGTCACTACACACTTGTTGTGGGAGAGCCACAAGGTTGCAACTTCAAATGAAACAAACCATGCTATAGTACATGTGTGTATACATGTATGTATACCAACATCATTCTGATGTACTCTACCTGTCAACACCTGATGTCAGATGTGTCAATCTGATGCACTGACTCTGTGTCAACACCTGATCTTAAACATGCCAATGAGTGACTAGGATACAAGCCAATACCTATTACTATTTCGCATGATTTATGCATTCTTCTGTGTGTGTGTGTGTGTGTGTGTGTGTGTGTGTGTGTGTGTGTGTGTGTGTGTGTTGTGTGTTGTGTGTTGTGTGTTGTGTGTTGTGTGTTGTATGGTGTGTGTGTGTGTGTGTATGCGTGTGTGTGTTCCCTGTGCTGTTCTGCACACGTAAACGTCATATCACTCTTCGGAACAGAAGACAAAGTTTGCTCTCTCTTTACTTAGAACAGCGCCTGGATAAGCAACAAAATAACACATGTTCCGATTGCCGCTGAACAGGATAGATAGAGTTACTTTTAAGAAGAAAGGTGGCACAAAGGGTTAAGACATTCACCTGTCCAACAGGTAAACCCTGAGGTTCTGAGTTCGATTCCCAGCCTTGCCCTTTCTTCCCAGTTTGGCGAGAAAACTGACCTGAATGTTAAAACCAAGGCCCAGCGTGTGAATGCATGCAGAACATCTTTCGTGTATATATATATATTTACACATGTCAAAAACCTGTTTTGATTTTCGGAAGAGTAGGCTATTTTGTGCGAGACGGAACAGATGACTTTTTTTTTTATAATTCATGCACACAGGTGTCATGTTTAGACACCATCATCCCTGAAGTTGGAATGCGGGGCTACCTAAATGGTGAGAGGGTGGGGGGGGGGGGGGGGGGGGGGCAGTCACACTGCATGCAAAAACCTCACCATTGGTAAACCTCAGAGCTCTAGCTGAGGAACAAAAAAAACAAACAATGTATATACAATACTATTGACAACATTTGGACTTGTACTTTAGAATTTAAATACAGGACCCTGTGACCATCAATCATTAATAAAAAGCACTATACTGTTGTTTTTTTAAAATAATTTTCTCGCACAGTGTTTTTAGTGTCGGGTCACACAAGAAAGAAGAACAGAGGACAGAGCAGTTCGGACAACGCTGCATGAACAGACCTCACCAAAAAAAATGGGCTGTCGACGTCAATGCTGTCGGCAGGCATGAATTCAATACCTGTCAAGCGAGTTAACGCCAGCTTGCAGGCCATTGAAATTCTTCGGGGCATTGCTGGACCTACCTAGTATCATTACAGCACAGTTACCCAGCCAGTCGGAACAGCTGCAAATGGCTCGAAAGGTCTGTTTCGCTGGTAACTTACGCACGCCATGTGTTGCCATGAAAAACAGCTCTCTTCGCACTCTTTAACAGTCCGTTGAACTATAAAAAAAATAAATTAAAAAATTTAAAGCCTTCGGTGATAGATGGTATCAAACCATGCCAACTTTAAAGCCTCTTCAACAGGACAGAACTTTCAAACTTGTGCAAAACAAGAACCACATGAAAGGAGAGGGTCCTTTGCTGGGCAGAGCCCTCAGTCTCATGGGGCAGAATTGATGTTTACAAAGTTCACAAGTACAAGAGAATTGGCTTGTTTTTGCTTTGATGGTTTGTATGTACACACAAACACACACACAAACACACACACACACACACACACACACACACACAACACACAAAACACACACACACACACAAATGCGCACACACACACACACACACACACACACACACACACACACACACACACACACACACACACACACACACACACACACACACTGAGTGCTCAACAAAACCAGGGCCTCACTCTTTGAGGTAGAGGATGAGGGCAGCCACCAGCTTGCAGATTTCGGTCACCAGCACTACCAGCACGGTGCTGTAGCTGTAGCTGTTGTCCGGGATTTGGAGGCCGTCACCAGAATACCTGCACACACACACACACACACACACACACACACACACACACACACACACACACACACACACACGTAGTGACTTACTTACTGCCCCACTGCAATCAATGGTCAGTCAATGGTCGTCAGTCAATGGTCAGTCAATGGTCAGTCAATGGTCATCGGTCAAAATAATCGGTAGGTAGGTCGGTCGGTCGGTTGGTCGTTCAGTCAGTCAGTCAGTCAGTCAGCCGATCTCTCTCTGTCTCTGTCTCTCTCAGTCAGTCAGTCAGTCAGTCAATAAGTCTCTCTCCCTCTCTCCTCTCTCTCTCTCTCTCCTCTCTCTCTCTCTCTCTCTCTCTCTCTCTCTCTCTCTCTCTCAGTTAGTCAGTCAGTCAGTCAGTCTGTCAGTCGGTCAGTCTGTCAGTCAATAAGTCTCTCTCTCTCTCTCTCCTCTCTCTCTCTCTCTCTCTCTCTCTCTCTCTCCTCTCTCTCTCTCTCTCTCTCTCTCTCCACACACACACACACACACACACACACACACACACACACACACACACACACACACACACACACACACACACACACACACACACACACACACAGAGAACACTGATATTGTTTAATGTACATCAGCCTTAGACCACAATACACTTTTAGGGACAAAAATGGAAAGATACAAAAAATGAAATATAACTTTGTGTAAACTTTGATAAGGCTTTGCCATAATAATTAATACCTTGGCGAGTGTTGAACACAGCACACTACTGAATATGTATTATATTCCGAAATCATGACTAAATAAATAAATAAAGGCTGACACTTTATAACATACAAAATACAAACATCAGGCACATCATACATCATGACAAATGAAATAACTTTACTCACAGACTTCCATTGTCAAAATAGTTACAATACTCGTAAACTATTGCATTCTCCATGGAAGTCTGGGAGTAAAATGATCTCAATTGTCACGATGTATGATGTGCCTGATGTTTGTATTTTGTATACCGTTTATAAATGCTAAGAAAATATATGCTTGCTTGCTTGCGTGCGTGCGTGCGTGCGTGCGTGTGTGTGTGTATGTGTGTGTGTGTGTACATACATGTCTGTGTGTCTGTGTGTGTGTCTCACTGTCTGTGTGTGTGTTCAAATTCCTTTAACGTCTTTTCACAAATTGTGATACTAGACGTGTGTGTGTGTGTGTGTGTGTGTGTGTGTGTGTGGTGTGGTGTGGTGTGGTGTGGTGTGGTGTGGTGTGGTGTGGTGTGGTGTGGTGTGGTGTGGTGTGGTGTGGTGTGTGGTGTTGTGTTGTTGTTGTGTTGTTGTATTGTTGTGTTGTGTTTATTTTATTTTATTTATTTATTTATTCTTTTATATTGGGGATAATGGAATAAGCCCTCAAGTGCTTTTTTACATCCAGTCCCTTCCAAGTTTTGGTAAATTTTGTCATCTGTTTCCACCAACACACAATAACCTACTCTTACGAAAAGCACAACAAGATTTAACGTGTGTGTGTGTGAGGAAGGGAGGGGGGTGAGTGTGTGTCTGTGTCTTTGCCTGTGCCTGTATATATATATAGATAGATCTCTGTGTGCACACGCACAATAACACAATACAATACAATAATGGATCATTCTGTGTTTGCAGGCCATCTGGCTCAAGCGAACTGTAAACTCTGCATATCATGTCGTATAGGGGCTGAATATGTGGTGTGCAAGTCAGGCTGCATAACACTAACAGTATGACGTTTAGCGCAATATAAGCTTGCACGATGATTCTGTGATGTACACAGCTACTGTCAAAGCTAACTCTCTGTCATATCATTTACTACACACTTTGATGAGAAAAGATAGTATTCGTTGAAAAGTGATAAACATATTAATTTATGGTATCATATTTGGGACAGACTCAACATACAATGACACAAATCTAATACATTGTCACATTGTTTCCCAGAGTGGTTTGTGTTTGTTTTGTTTGGGGTTTTTTTTTCCCCATCTATTGGTTCAGATAAATCGGATTATTCAGAGGCAACCTAACATATTTTGATAAACACACCAGCCGCCTTGGTGCAGTGGCTAGCACCTTGGGTTACAGACTGGAAGGTCACAGGTTCAAATCCAATAAGAGTCATAGGGATTTTTTTAGACTCCGGCCGGCTCCTACCTAGAATTAGAGTGTCGTGAGCTCATTGGGAAATGGGACCACACAGTCGAGCTTCATCCACTTAACGGATGTGAGTTTGAGAGCATTGCTCGAATTACCTGACTAACACTGCAGGTGTCTGTATCTCTGGGGCGCGGTTGACCCTGGGATATATTATGGCCGGAGGACATCCGGGAAAGACCGGAGGACACTGGGAAAGACCAGAGTGGGCTTTGTGGGCTAGCCCCCCACAGTGCCGTCAGTATTTGGCTACGAGATCTTCAAAGAAAAAATGCTCCCAGGATCCACCGAAAGGGGGAGAGAATGATGGATCCATCGGTGCTCAGATCACGGCCGCAAATCCAAAATGGACTATGGACACGGATATGGACAAAATGGAATATCCATGTGTCTGTGGAAGGAGCTTTGCTACAGCGCGAGGCATGAAGATCCATAGAACAAAGAAGGGATGTGAGAGGTCTCATCCGGGTGGACAGCAGCGCACTGCATCAGCAGATAAGACGTTGGAAGACCAAGGCCAGGATTCAAACCACAGTGCCAAGGACAACCAAGCTGTCGACTCGGATGACGAACTTGCACAGGCCCTCGATGCCAGGCGCCAGAAGCTCAACCTGCCAAAAGCAAGTGCAACTGATGAGTGGCAGAAACTGGACAGAAAAATTGTCCAAAGACTCGAGACTCTGATAGGGAAAAGCACACTAGAACACAAACTAGCCACATATGGGGACATCATATACGCCACCTGTAGGGATACCTATGGAGTAAAACAGCCAAAAGAGAAAACGCCTCCAAAGAAATCCAGACGGCAAGAAGAGATAGACAGGATCAGGGTCAAAAAGAAAAACCTCAGAAAGCAAATGAAAACCGCACTGCCAATTGAGAAACAAGGTTTGCAGAAGCTTTGGAAAGATCTGAAAGCAAGACACAGTGCCCTCAGCAAAGCAGAAGCAGCGAGGAAGAAGAAGAGCAGAAAGAAGAAAACCTACGACCGTTTCTTCAAGGACCCCTTCCAGTTTGCCAGAACACTCTTTGAGCAACCAAAATCGGGAACCCTGAAAGTGGACAAAGATGTTCTTGAGCAGCATCTCAGGAAAACTTACTCTGGCCCACAGAGCAAAGCACCACTCAACATCCAAGGCTTGGTAACGCCAGCCGACCCTGAGAAACCCTTCAACGCCAAGCCACCAACGCTGGAAGAAGTACAAAATGTGGTCAGCAAAGCCAGAGCCAAATCATCACCAGGGCCAAATGGAGTACCATACCAGCTGTACAAGAAATGTCCCAAAGTGCTGCAGTGGCTCCACAAGCTGCTGAGATCAGCATGGAGAAACAAGAAAATCAACAGCGAGTGGATGAAAGCTGATGGGGTTACATCCCCAAAGAGCAAAACTCAAGTGACATTGGCCAGTTCAGACCAATATCCCTACTGAACGTTGAAGGCAAAATCTTCTTCTCTGTCATGGCAGCAAGGATGACCAAGTACCTCATGGAAAACAAGTACTTGGATGTGTCAGTCCAGAAAGGAGGCATCCCAGGTGTGTCTGGCTGTGTTGAACATGCCACAATGATTTGGGATGCAATCCAAAGAGCAAAAACAGGAAAGAAAGACCTAGATGTAGTGTGGCTTGATCTGGCAAATGCATATGGATCTGTACCCCACGAGATGATACAGCAGGCTCTCGAGATGTACCATGTGCCAGAGAGCATCCGCGACATGCTCAAGATGTACTTCGACGGCTTCTCAATGCGGTTCTCTACCCAGGATTACACAACAGCATGGATCAACCTGGAAGTGGGTATCGCAATGGGCTGTGCAATTTCTCCAATACTGTTTGTGTTGGCAATGGAAGTCATCTTGAAAGCAGCAACCAGGAACACAAGCCAAACGGACCTCGGTGATGGATACAAGATGCCCCCTCTCAAGGCCTTCATGGACGATACAACAGTGGTCTCATCCAAAGAAAGTGAGACACGGCATGTCTTGGACAGACTGGACGACATTGTCGCCTCAGCAAGGATGAAATTCAAGCCCAAGAAATCACGGAGTCTGTCACTGAGAAAAGGAAAAGTAGCTGAGTCCGTGGTCTTCAGTGTCGCTAACCAAGCCATTCCAACAGTCACAGAGGAACCTGTCAAGAGCCTTGGGAGGTGGTATGATGACACCCTGAAGGACACACAAAGAGCCAAAGAAACCAAAAAGATGGCGGAAGAAGGCTTGGAGACCATTGACCAGTGTGGTCTCCCGGGCAAATACAAGGTGTGGTGTCTGCAGTTCATGCTGATCCCAAAACTACTATGGCCTCTAATGATATATGAGATCTGCACCAGCACGGTAGAGGCAATGGAAGCCAAAATCAACAAATTCACGAGGAAATGGCTTGGAGTTCCACCCTGTCTCACCGATATAGCGCTGTACTGTCGGCAAGCAAAATTAAAACTGCCACTGAAATCCATCCTAGAAGAATATAAAGCAGGAAAAATCAGACTTCAAAGCATGTTAGAGGACACAGATGACAAGGTGGTAGAAGAAATCAAGCCCCTGCTGAAGACCGGCAGAAAATGGAAAGTCCAGGAGGTGATAAACTCTGCCAAAGAAAGTCTCAAGATCAGAGAGATAACAGGACACACACAGACCAACAGACAAGGACTAGGGTCAACAAAAACAGAATGGTGGTCAAAAGCAAAAGGAAAAGCCAAACGGGACATGGTCATTCAAGAGATGAGGAAAGAAGAAGACCAAAAGAGACTCCAAAAAGCAGTCCAGCAGAGCCAACAAGGGCAATGGACAACATGGGAGAGTGCGCTCCAAAAAAGTCTCACCTGGAATGACATTTGGCACATGGCCCCGCTCAGGATCAGCTTCATTCTCAGATCCGTGTATGACCTGCTACCATCAAATGCAAACCTGGTGAAGTGGGGAAAAGCAGACGATCCTGCATGCCCCCTCTGCCGTGAAAAACAAACAGTGGAACATGTCCTCAGCTCATGCAAGGTAGCCTTAACCCAAGGGAGGTACACATGGAGGCACAACCAGGTGCTAAAAGAGATTGTAGAAGCAGTCTGGTTCAGTACCTGCTCCACAATTGGCAACATCAGGACACAAAAAGCTCCCGCAACCTTCTTCACGGCAGGAGGAAAAGACTCATGGCCACGAACATCAGTGCCATTCAGAACCTGCAAGCAGAGTCTGCTGGATGGAGCAGACGACTGGGTGTGCACTGCAGACCTCCCAGAATGGAACAACCACCCCGAGATCATCAGCAAGAGTGGTATGAGACCTGACATAGTAGTCAACTCCCACTCAACCAAGCAGCTGATCATGATAGAGCTGACTGTTCCATATGAGAACAGGATGGAGGCATCTCACGCCTACAAGACTGAAAAATATGCAGATCTGGCCAACAGCCTGAAGAAAGAAGGCTATCAGGTCAAAGTCCTTGCTGCAGAAGTCGGAGCCAGGGGGTTTGTGGGAGAATCGGCTTACAACCTCATGAAACAGCTCTCGATTGCAGGGAAGGAAAAAACCAGAGCCCTGAAAGCCATGACAGAAGCAGCCGAGAGATGTTCAAGCTGGATCTGGTCAAGGAGGAACAAAAGTGAACTGCATAAGACCTAGATGACCCCATAATACCATAGGTGGCTAATCCCCCCCCCCCCCCCCCCCCCCCAAAAAAAAAAAAAAAAAAAAAAAAAAAAAAAGTGTGCATATCCAGAGACCATGAATTCAAATCCGAGTCAGAACTCACCACATACATGAAGGGGCAGCAGAGAGACATCCAGAGTCATGAACTGGATGTGGGCCGGCCTCCCTAGAGTGTAAGGAAGATTAAAGGCCCGAAACACTTGTTTGAAGGGGGCTTCTCCTCTGAGGACTCTCTGCTGCCATGCTCTACGCGAGTTTCTTACCACTGACAGTAAGCGTAGAGGACAACCCTGTCAAATAGTCTCAAAGCAGATGCACTTCCATAGCAGCATCATTACATCATCCTCATTACCACTGATCATCATGCAATAAAAAAAATTGTCTCCGATTCGGAGGCCCTGCTTGCTCTGGTTTCATGGTGACCTCAATTTTGGTTTCCCCATACACTTCTGTGCCTGTGGCGAGTTTGTGTCAAAGCCTCTGGGGTTGGAGGTTCAAGGTAAAGGGGTACTGGAGGGACATTGTGGTGGTCACCACTTCAGGTGGGTGACTCAGTCTGGCTCCACAACTGAGCTAATAAACACTGTTGTCAATTGGGGGGGCTTAGTGTCCTGCATATGTTTGCTCAAAACAGGCACCACTGAACAGAACACCACCAAGTGACCCAGCAGCAGTGCAGGGCCACTTTGGCTGATGGCCCCATGGTGCAATAACAACTGACACAATAATGGGCTCCCTGTGGACTTCCGACCCTGAAGATGCAAGATAAAGAATCTGTGTATGGTTTGGGCGGACGGATTGAAAAGAGCGGCATTGGAACAGCAAGACAGGAACATCAAGTCACAGAAGATGAGGCAGCAAAATAGAATTTAGAGAGATAAAAACAAGAAGTTTTCCAAAAAAAATATAGAAATATCTCAGTAAACACACACTGTGATGAAGGTAAATATGCAAACTTATTTTACACAGGCTATACTTTATTTTCACATTATGCAGGTCACTTTGTTAAAAGTTTAAGGGGGGTATGTTCTGGTTGTTTATTTTTCAATAGTAAAGGAAAACTGAGGCCCTTTCCTTTTTTTTTCAAATTGCTAAAAGACAAAAAATTAAGGAATTATTACTTTAACATAAAATTTAAGACAAACTCCTCTAAACATAACACACACACATACACACACACAGAGTCACACACACACACACACACACACACACACACACACACACACACACATACACACACACACACACACACACACACACACACACACACACACACACACACACACACACACACACAGAGTATGATGTATAGTATATATATATCAACTGCAGAAAGAAAACGTAAGTCAAGTGTGTCTGTCAACCATCTTGAATTATTACAACAGCAACCAGTACTTCAGGGGTTTAATTGCTCATGAATATTTTTTGGGTGAGTTCTGGGCCATGGTTTACACATGAAGTTGAACCTTATCAAACTGTTTATTCTTCCCATTTCTCTTTTTCTTTTTTTTTAATTCCTCAGGTAATGGTCTTAACTTCAGCAACAGCGAGATTATCTGATTATATAAATCTGTATAATTCTATCATATATATAATATGTATTCGTTTTTGCCCACTATTTAGGTAGCTGCATCACAACTTTATACATGTCTAAACAAGACTTCAGTGTGCACACATTCTTTATACTTTTTTTTTGGTCATGAATCCATTCTTACTGGCAAAAATGGCCTACTCTTGCAAAAGGCATAACAGGTTCTAACATGAATGCAAGATGTGGCTTAAACCCAGGCTGGATCGCAAGGCATCAAATCGCGAGTGGAACATTCTAACCAATGTGCTACCCTCACTGCCACCCCCCGCCACCTACACACACATATATATACATACTTCAATTTTTCTTATTCTTCTTTCTTTTTCATTTATTGCTCCATGACAAGAGCTCCCAGTTTCACCAAAGGTGAGATTTTGCAAATACAACAACTGTTTTACTCCGTGTTCCGACTTACGGGGATATATATACTACTAACAAATCATTTTTCTTCTGATACAGCTGCCATGCCTGAGGTGAAACAGACTGTTTGCAGCTAAATTCCCTCCACTGCCAATAACAAACCTGTTTTTTTTATTTTTTAATACTGTATGTATAGATACATGTGTATAGAGCATGAAAAACAAAGAGTGGTGAAGAAAAGCAAGCGCAAGTAACCATACAACTCTTTCATCATTGCAAAGAATGCTTCCAAAGATTTGAATTAAAACATAAAAATTAATACATAAAAAGAAAAAACCAGATATATATATCATGAATAATAATTGTGGTGACAGCGTCGGAGGCCCTTTTGCAGACACTGACAGGACCATTTGAATTGCCTGACCTGACTCGAGTTTCAACTCCTGGATGAGAGCCATCATCAGAGGTCTTGGCGATGGTTTTGCTTTTAAAACCCTCCCTGATATCCCATAATCATAAAGAGCAACACCTCTCTAAAAATACAAGGATGTTTTTGCCCTGACGGGAATAATATGATAAACCTGTGGCCTACCGAGTACCCATGCTGCCACCAAAAACTGATTATATCAAGAAAAAAAAAAATACATAGGTGAAACATCCATGCTGTCAAGTGAAAAGCTGGCCTCCATTTCCCTGCCTCTCCCCCATGGGGATGGATGCCTGGGGGCCTATCAGTATAAACAGCATCTCCACCTTCTGGAAATTTTGTGCTAACAATGCCCTCTTTTCTATCCCTCTCTTTGTTTCTGCCTTCTTCCTTTTATATCCCTGTCACCTCCTTGTCTATTGTCTGCCTTCTTGGTCCATTCTCCTGCCTTTTTTCCACAGACATATATCACATATCATATATATAACAGTTTTCTCCCACACTGAAGTCAGATGCGCAGGGCCTGATTTGTCAGGCGCTTAGCAGCAGCACAGCCCATTTTCACCCATGTGACAGACTGCGAACAGTAGCTGCTGTCTGAGCGTTCAACGAAGAAGAAGAATACGCTGATGAAGAATTTCCCTGCCTGATCTGAATGACTGAAGTCAACAGCTGTCAAATGAATGGGTTGTTATTGTATTGAACCTGAGCTTGCAAACTGGTATGAATAACAGCCTTGACAGGGCAATTAGAAATTTACACTTCTCCCATTTCTATCACATAATGTGAAAATCAAAGTGTGTGCGTATCTGTGTGGGTATGATACATATGTGTGTGTGGGGGTGGGGGTGGGGGGGGGATGTACACGTGTATGTGTGTGTGTGTGTGTACACGTGTATGTGTCCACGTGTATGTGTTTAAGAGAGAGACAGAGACACAGAGAGAGAGACAGAGAGAGACAGAGACAGAGACAGAGACAGAGAGAACTCGAACTCACTCGATTCGAATGTTTTATTGAAGAAATATGGATTAAGCCAGAGGCTTCTTTACACCAGGTCTTCATAAAAAAAAAAATTTAACCCCCCCCCCCAAAAAAAAAGAAAGAAAAGAAAAACAAGCAAGCCCATGGGCAAAAAAAACATAAAGAATTATATAGCATATATATAGATAACATGAGAGATTGTGCTTACAATACATATTATGTGGGGTTTTTTTTTGTTTTTGTTTTTTTTATATCGAGGATAACAGAATAAGCAATCATGTGCTTTTTTTCATCCGGTCCCCG
>JASPKP010004513.1:0-10000 GCA_030674155.1 Stramonita haemastoma | reverse complement strand
GCGCGCGCGGTGTGTGTGTATTTACAGCGTGTTCGGTTATTTTTAGGCCTTTAGTATTGGTTTTATCCTACTTCAGATGTTGTCAATATGCTGTGTGTGTGTGTGTGCGTGTGCGTGCGTGCGTGTGTGTGTGTGCGTGCATGCGTGCGCGCGCGCGCGCGCGCGGTGTGTGTGTGTTTACAACGCGCTTGGTTATTTTTTTTAGGCCTTTGGTATTAGTTTAATAGTTTTATCCTAGTTTAGGTGTTGTATATATGCTCTGTGTGTGTTGTTCTTCAGTTTAATGTCTGTTCACATAAGTGATATTAGACCAAAAAAAAAAAAAAAAAAAAAAAAAAACCCAAAAAAAACAATGGTAGAAACAAAAAGTAAGGAAAAACACCAAAAGTGAACATTAAACCCTAAACAATCAATCAGAACTTTTTAGAAAAATAACAAGAGCACGAAATCAATGTCTCTGTCTCGTAAACAAGCTACTGCTATGTTCATAAGCACTATGGTAAACTGTCAATAGGACTGTCAATAGAGAGCAATATCTCTCTGTGTGTGTGCATGTGCGTGCGTGTGTATGTATGTATGTGTGTGTGTGTGTGTGTGTGTGCGCGCGCACGCGCGCGCGCGCGCGTGTGTGTTTACAGCGCGCTCGATTATTTTTGTAGGCTTTTGGTATTAGTTTTATCCTAGTTGAGGTGTTGTCTACATGCTTATCCCCGTGGGGATGCCGGGGGAGGGGGGGTGTCAGTATAAGCCTAAATGTGACGCTCCACCACATAATGAGACGGAGTGCACATGAAGTCAATTTTTAGTTATTGAATGTTATTAATGTCCAATAAAGTGGCTATCAAATACAAAAAACAGATTGAAAATCGGACAATTCTGTGCAAAGTTATTACAAATTGAAATGATAGACTACAGTATGTGACAAAATGAGAAACGGGCAAGTTTATTTTCGTAACAGGTTGTTAGAATGAGGGCTTAGGTATTTTCAAAACACGTTTAAAAGCAAAAGGAATAAAAATTATGCCTTGATATTTCATTATAACGTAGATAAACCGATATAGTTTAATAATCAATCAAAATCTCAAAATTGACAACTTGACCCCCACCTGCCTTTAATGGCTCCTAGCACAAAATTGGGTAATGTGCTAAGCGACTCATTTCGTGGTGGAGCGTCACAAATAGCATCCCCACCTTCAGGAAATTCTGGACTAGCAATTCCCTCTTTTCTATCCCTCTTTTGTATCGATCTGCTTTGTTCCTTTTCTTTCTGTCACCTCCTTCTTGTCTATGTTTTGCCTTCTTGGTCCATTTTCCTGCCTTTTTTTCCCCCAAAAAAGACTTTTTGAAAAGATATCACGTAAGATTATGCTTCCTATGGAAATGTTCTTAGGGGACAGGATAGCTCAGTGGTCAGAGCGCTCGCTTTCCCCCAGCCAATGTTAAGCAGCGTCGAGCGTGGTTGCCAATTGGATGGGTGACCGTTTTCGCGCGTTGGCTTCAGTACAGTTCCCCAGTTCACTCAGCTGTAAATGGGTATCTGACCTCTTTAGGGTCAGGGAAGGTAAAGCAGCGAGGGAGAGGAGGTGGGCGCCGCCCTCAATATGCTGGCCCCTAAAGAAGCTAGGTCTCTGATGCCTCGCTCCGCTACGACCATACTGGTTATGGGACACCTTTACACAAATGTTCAACAAGAAAGTATATTCTTCACATACGAGATTGCTCTATCACCCCCCCGTAAAAACAACAACAACAACAAAACAAACAACAAACAAAAAAACAAAAACAACAACAAAAACACCAAAAACAAACAACACACACACACACACACACACACACACACACACACACACACACACACACACACACACACACACACACACGAACAACAACAAAATGGCAAAAAAAAGATACTAAAATAACAACTTTTATTTTCTGTTTCAGAGGTAGCCACCATCGGTCATCAAAAAGCAGTCTGCAGCAGCCGAGTGTGACTGAAATCCCGTAGATTTTTTTTTTTAGAACACGAAAGTGGTGTCCGGAAACACTACAGCAACCCTCTACCAAACTCTATATATACACCCCTTTTTCTTCATCACTTTTTGGAGTATAGCAAAAGACGCAAGTGTACGTGTGTGACTTTACACACCACGAAGATGGAATCCAAAGACCCAGACACCGCCGACTTACAGCAGGATCCAGATCAACGGCTCATTGTCGTCTGCCTCTTGTTGTCTGTCGTCTTCTTCGTGGCTGTCAACGAAGCATGGAGATGGCTGTCTCTACACTACGTCACTTTTGCAAAGACGTCACAGTGGCGATGGCGTAATCTAGCGGTGTCGTGGGTGCATGCAGACCTTTGCGCCTTAGGTTGTTTTTATTGGTATGATTGATTGATTTATTCTTTTATATTTTATTCTTTTATATCGAGGATAATGGGATAAGCACTCTTGTGCTTTTTTTTTTTTTTTTACATCCAGTCCCCGTGTGTATGCAGTTTTGGAAATGTCATCTGTTCCCACCGGCACACGATGGCCTACTCTTACGAAAAGCGGAACAGGATTTAACGTGTGCGCAAGATGTTCTGCGTGCGTTCGCACACGGGGCCTCGGTTTAAAGTCTCATCCGAAGGACTTTTGGGGAGAGTAGAGTCAGCACTGATGTTAACTCCAGGAGAAAAATCTCCTCGACGGGACTCGAACCCGGGTTGTCAAATTGCCAGCGCAATGTTCTGACCACTGAAGTGATATGTTCGACACACATTCTTTAGAATAATAATACATGGAGTTTATATAGCGCTATATCTTGCAGTAACAAATCAAAGCGCTTGGATTCGTCCTATACAACACACAAGCAATCAATCACGGTTAATAGTTTTAGAAAATTCGAATGTACACGCACGCGCACGCACGCACACACACACACACACGCGCGCGCGCGCGCGCGCGTGCGCGTACACACACACACATACACACACACACATTTTCCCCTGGAGTTAACATCAGTGCACACCCCACTCCCCCCAAAAGCCCTTCGGGTGAGACTATAAACCGAGGTCCCGTGTGCGAACGCACGCAGAACATCTTGCGTACACGCTACAACCCGTTCCGCTTTTCGTAAGAGTAGGTCATTGTGTGCAGGTGGGAATGGATGAGAAAATTGACAAAATTGCATACACACGTGAACTGGGTGTAAAAAACAACAACAACAAAAAACATGAGAGCTTATTCCATTATCTTCGAAATAAAAGAATAAATTAAAAATAAATAAATAAATAAATAAAATAAAATAAAATAAAATGAAGAAAACTGAGGTGCTCAGTGTTTAGGTTTGGTGTGGTTTGGTTTCAGGTACTTCAAGTACGGTCACCGAGTGCATTCCCTGTCCGATTTGATAGACCTGAAGCCTCTGTGTGCCTACTATTTGGTCACCTTCTCTACAGGTTAAACATCCCTCGACATTTCTTGGCCTTACTGCCTGATTTGTTTCGTTGTTGTTTGTTTGTTGTTGTTTTTTCTTGATTGAAGAGATGAATGAGTGTTCATGTTTAGGATGTTGGTCTCCTATATTTTGTTGATCATGTACATTTCGTGTGTGCGCAGCGTGTGTGTGTGCTTGTGTGTTTGTGTGCTTGTGTGTTTGTGTGTTTTGTGTGTTTGTGTGTGTGTGTGTGTGTGTGTGTGTGTGTGTGTGTGTGTGTGTGTGTGTGTGTGTGTGTGTGTGTTTACGTGTGTGTGTGCGTGCGTGCGTGCTTGTGTGTATGTGTGTGTGATTTCATTAAAAAAAATTTTTTTATTCTTTTATTTCTAGGATAATTCATTAGGCACTCGTATGCTTTTATACATTCAGTGTGTGTGTGTGTGTGTGTGTGTGTGTGTGTGTGTGTGTGTGTGTGTGTGTGTGTGTGTGTGTGTGGTGTGTGTGTGTGTGTGTGTATGTGTGTGTAGTGTGTGTGTATGTTGTGTGTGTATGTGTATGTGTGTGTGTGTGTGTACGTGCACGTGCACGTGCACACGTGTGTGTTAGCGTATTTATAAGTACCTGAATATGACTGCATGTCTGTTCGTAATGTTTGTTTATTATTAATAATGATGATAATGATATGATAGTAATGATAATAACAACAATGATGACATGAATGAAGACGGTAACAACCATAGTACTCTTTGTATTTTGTATACAATGAATAACGCTCAAAGCACATTACATGAGTGCTATTATAATTATTTTTAAAAAAACCCATCTAATAACATTAAGAATCTGTTTCACAGTTATTGGCTCACAACACACCTTCCATCACATAATAACATTCCTAGAAAGTAAAGCTGGTGGTAGTAAAGGTGTCCCATAACCTATAAAGTCGCAGGGGAGTGTAGCATCAGAGACCTCAGCTTCTCTAGGGGCCAGCATATTGAGGACGGCACCCATCTCCTCTCCCTCGCAGCTTTACCTTCCCTGACCCCTAAAGAAAGCGGGTACCTCCCATTAACAGCTGGGTGAGCTGGGGGACTGTACTGAAACCATGGAGCGGAAACGGCCACCCATCCACTTGGTTCACTCACTCACTCACACACTCAGTCCCATGTCCCAAAGGACGTAGGGGGGACATGAAAGAAGACGCAACAGAGATCTTTTTCCATGCTTCACGATCCTGTGTGGCTAGTAGGAGGTGTTGTAGGGGTTGGGCGGTCCAGTCTTTGATGTTGTCAACCCATGATTTCTTTTGGCGGCCTCTTCTTCTCTTGCCCTCGACTGTTCCTTGCTTGGTTAACCACGCTCAATGCTGCTTAACCATAGCTTGGGGGAAGCGTACAACAAACAAAAAGAGACAAAGCTAAAATGGCAATGGAACACCATCACCCTGTTTCGCCCCATCACCACACACACAGTTGCCTACTGACAATTTTTATGCCTGGGTGTACCACAGGATAGCTCAGTGGTCAGAGCACTCGCTTCCCCCAAGCTAAGGTTAAGCAGCATCGAACAAGGTCACCAAGTAGATGGCTTCAGTACAGTCCCCCAGCTCACCCAGCTGTAAATGGGTACCTGCTCTCTTTAGGGGTCAGGGAAGGTCAAGCAGCGAGGGAGAGGAGATGGGCGCCCGCCCTCACTATGCTGGCCCCCTAGAGAAGCTGAGGTCTCTGATGCCTCGCTCCCTAACGACTGCATAGGTTATGGGACACCTTTACGACAACCGGGGAGGTATGATTATATGTTAAAAAGTTAAAGTCTGTCCCGAGCCTAAGGCTCATCAGGCCGGTGCTTATCCCGGTTTCTGTGGCGTTAAGCGACTGAGAGTCATAGACTCCCCCCTGGATAGGACGCCAGTCTATCTCAGGGTTAACCCCCAACACAAGGTTGGTACCCCTTTTACACCTGGGTGGGGTGAGAAAATTGCCGTAAAGTGCCTTTTCCAAGGGCACAACGCCATAGCCGAAAGCTGGGATCAAACCCGCAACCTTTAGATTACGAGTCCAACGCCCTAATCACTAGACTACAGCGGCGGCTATAGTTATATGTGTTTTTCATTATTCTTGTTGCTGTTGTCTGCAGGTTATTTTGTGTACGACATGTTGGACCATTATTGGAACGGACAGATGAAATCTCAGTGGGAAGTCATCCTTCATCATATCGCTGTATGTGGCCTGTGTGTGTGTGTGTGTGTGTGTGTGTGTGTGTGTGTGTGTGTGTGTGTGTGTGTGTGTGTGTGTGTGTGTGTGTGTGTGTGTGTGTTGTGTGTGTGTGTGTGTGTGTGTGTGTGTGTGTGTGTGTGTGTGTGTGTGTGTGTGTTTGTGTGCGTGTGTGTTGTGTTTATGTATCGATATGTATATACATGAATATGTTTAATGTATTTTATGATTGTATGTATAGGTATATATATGTGTGTGTGTGTGTGTGTGTGTGTGTGTGTGTGTGTGTGTGTGTGTGTGTGTGTGTGTGTGTATACATGCGTGTTTTGTGTGTGTGTATGTGTGTGTATGTTTGCGTGCTTGCGTGCGTGGGCGCGCATGCAGAAAATAGTGTAGGCTCTACAATGTTAAAGATCTTGTTAAAAAAAAATTCTGAAAGGAGCTACTTTGAAATCGTAATGATGATGATGTATGAATTGGCTGTAAAGCTTTGTGTATAAAATCCAGCTTTAAAAAATAAAAACAAGGGTACAAATAAACAAATGAAATCAGTAATGTTTTTTTAAAGAAAAAAAGGTAAGGTAAAGGTGTCACATAACCTAAGCGGTCGTAAGGGAGCGAGGCATCAGAGACATCAGCTTCTCTAGGGGCCAGCATGTTGAGGGCGGCGGCGCCCATCTCCTCTCCCTCGCTGCTTTACCTTCCCTGACCCTAAAGAGGGCAGGTACCCATTGACAGCTGGGTGAACTGGGGGGACTGTACTGAAGCCAAGGCGCGTGAACGGTCACCCATCCAACTGGTAACCACGCTCTACTGCTGCTTAACTTGACTTGGGGAAAGCGAGGGCTCTGACCACTTAGCTACCCACCCCCCAAAAAATCAAATCAAAATGAGTTAATGAAGAAATGAAAGAAAGCCCCCCCTCACCCAAAACAAAAAAATCAAATAAAAAATGAGTTAATGAAGAAAGGAAAGAAGGAATAAATGAATAACTAACATTTATTTTCATTCATCCCAGGTGATCAGCATCTTCGGCTACAACTTGCTGTACCAGTTCTTCCTCTCTTTCTCCGTCCTCGCCCTCACGGTGGAAATCAACTCCGTGTTCCTACATGGCCGGAAGTTGCTGCAAATGCTGAACGTGCCCTTCACCCATTGGTTCTACCGCCTGGCCGCGACCTTCAACTTGACCTCCTTTCTCTTGTTTCGTGGCCCACCCATGGTGTTTATCTGGGCAGCGTTGATTTTCCACGAACAACGAATGAGCAAAACCTACTGGAGAATGCTCAGCACGGTTATGACCTTCATGGTGGTGTTGAACTGCGTTTTGTTCTGGAGATTGCTCAAGAGCGATCTTCTCAGAAAACCGCGGCAGGCAAAGAGAGAGGGTGGCGAGGAACCGAGGAAAGAGAGAAGGGAGGGGAAAGTGGTTTCTGATGATAATGGAGATGGGATCAACAATAAAATGGCCAAGTCTGACGTGAATCAGAATGGTTATTTGCAGAACGGGGTATCTAAAAACGCTGTGTGGTCCAAGGCGGAGAAGAACGTTTTGCGAGGAGGAGGTGGTGGTCAGGACTATTCACTGGAGAAGAGGAGTGAGAATAATGCCGTGAACAGACCTAAAGCTTCTTGAGTAACCTACCTGCTGCAGTGGGGGCTTATGTTCAGTATTTAAAATATTTTTCATAGTGTTTGTTTTTTTTTGTTCTTCTTCTTCAGTGATTATGTGAATGTGTCTACATGCAAGCGTGCGTCTGCCTACCTGCCTGTATGCCTACCTGCCTGCCTGTATGCCTACCTGCCTGTATGCCTGCCTGTATGCCTGTATGCCTGCCTGCCTGCCTACCTGCCTGTAAGCCTGCCTGCCTGCCTGCCTGCCTGTCTGTCTGCCTACCTGCCTGCCTGCCTGTATGCCTGCCTGCCTGCCTGCGAGCCTGCCTGCCTGCCTGCCTGCCTGCGAGCCTGCCTGCCTGCCTGCCTGCCTGCCTGTCTGCCTGCCTACTTTCCTGCTTGTCTGTCTGCTTGTCTGTTTGAGAACGCTGCTGTTTTAAGGCTGTACCTCAAATAAGTTTGAAGCAAAAAAAGCAAAAGTGAAGATGGCTTCAGAAGCACCCTGATTTCCGCTGGAAGTGTCAAGATGGCTTCAGAAGCACCCTGATTTCCGCTGGAAGTGTCAAGATGGCTTCAGAAGCACCCTGATTTCCGCTGGAAGTGTCAAGATGGCTTCAAAAGCACCCTGATTTCCGCTGGAAGTGTCAAGATGGCTTCAGAAGCACCCTGATTTCCGCTGGAAGTGTCAAGATGGCTTCAGAAGCACCCTGATTTCCGCTGGAAGTGTCAAGATGGCTTCAGAAGCACCCTGATTTCCGCTGGAAGTGTCAAGATGGCTTCAGAAGCACCCTGATTTCCGCTGGAAGTGTCAAGATGGCTTCAGAAGCACCCTGATTTCCGCTGGAAGTGTCAAGATGGCTTCAGAAGCACCCTGATTTCCGCTGGAAGTGTCAAGATGGCTTCAGAAGCACCCTGATTTCCGCTGGAAGTGTCAAGATGGCTTCAGAAGCACCCTGATTTCCGCTGGTAAGTGTCATGGCTACTTTCTCCTGTCCTGCCCAGAGGAGAAGACCAACTGACCCTTGTGAGACTGTGGACTGGACGCCGCAGACTCGTGCATCACGTGCCCGCCAAGTTCAACACATTGGGGATTCTGGGGTGTGCCTCTGTGGCACTTCTCTTCTCCTGTGACAGAGAAACGGGAGAGCTGGTGGTCAGAGTGATGGCGTTCATGATCTGCTGAGCCGGGTTCCAATCTCGTTCAAGAGGATTTTTTTCCCCTGTAGAGTTAACATCAGTGCCAACTCCACTCAAAATCCTCTGGAGTTAACATGAGTGCCAACTCCACCCCCACTCCCTCCAAAACTCCCTTCGGATGAGACTGTAAACTGAGGTCCTGTGTGCAGAACATCTTGCGCACGCGTTAAAACTCTGTCCACTTTTGGAAAGAGTAAGCTATTGTGTGGTGGTAAGAACAGATGACAATTTTTTTTTTAAAACTGCATACTCTCGAGGACTAGATGTTACAAAAACAACAACACATGAGTGCTTTTTCCATTATCCTTGAAAGAAAAGGATAAAATGAATTAAAAAAACCCAATGAATTAAAACAAAAAACCCAACCAATTGGAACATTTTCTTCAGACCTGTCCAACACGCCCAAAACCTGAGGGCCGAAATCAGGCCTACTGACCTGCCGATGAGGGACACGCTCTTTGGACCTCAGGAAGATCTTCAGCTACTTTGGCATCGTCAGAGCCTCTAGAATGGCTCTCTGAAGGTTTGACGACAACGACGACGACGACGACGACGAAGGTGAAGAAAAGAAGAAGAAGAAGAAGAAGAAGAAGAAGAAGAAGAAGAAGAAGAAGAAGAAGAAGAAGAAGAAGAAGAAATGCGAAGAAGAAGAAATGCGAAGAAGAAGAAGAAGAAGAAGAAGAAGAAGAAGAAGAAGAAGAAGAAGAAGAAGAAGAAGAAGAAATGCGAAGAAGAAGAAGGAGGAGGAGGAGGAGGAGGAGGAGGAGGAGGAGAGGAGGAGGAGGAGGAGGAGGAGGAGGAGACGAAGAAGAAAGAAGAAGAAGAAGAAGAAGAAGAAGAAGAAGAAGAAGAAGAAGAAGAAGAAGAAGAACAACAACAACAACAACAACAACAACAACAACAAGAACAAGAAGAGAAAGAAGAAGAAGAAGAAGAAGAAGAAGAAGAAGAAGAAGAAGAAGAAGAAGAAGAAGAAGAAGAAGAAGAACAACAACAACAACAACAACAACAACAACAAAAGAAGAAGAAGAAGAAGAAGAAGAAGAAGAAGAAGAAGAAGAAGAAGAAGAAGAAGAAAACAACAACAACAACAACAACAACAATTACAACAACAACAACAACAACAACACATTACAATTACAATTACAACAACAACAACAACAACAGGAACAAAACTTTGTTAATTAATAGTCTCTCCGTCCATTTTTTTCTGCTGAATCGGGGTTTACTCCATAGAAATGTAAAAACGAATTCTTGATGGAGCAACATTTTTACACTGTGACCGTTGATCACGAATTTCCCACATGTCTTCCGTCATGTTCGACCTGTTCCCCCTCTCTTCTTTCTCTGCCTGCCCATTTTGGGCGGAGTGCCTAGTCCTTTGTCCTCTCCTGTAACTCTCCAGGAGGTCTGCCCACTGGCCTCAGCTGATACACTCCGACTTTTGAAGCAGCTCATTTTTTGTACAGAATGCATGCTGGGCATGTTTGTGTTTCCCTAACGCACCAAACTCCGATATGTTTTAGCTGAGTGTGTGTGTGTGGGGGGGGGGGGGGGGGGGG
>JASPKP010004512.1:0-17519 GCA_030674155.1 Stramonita haemastoma | reverse complement strand
TTTTTTCCACCCCCCCCCCCAAAACCCCCACCCCCCCTTTTTAAAAACCCCCCCCCCCCCAAAATTCTAATTAAATTCTAATTAACAATTTTGCGGGTTAATTTAAATCAACACACTCATAAAAACGGGTTTTTTTATTAGGCCAATTCCCCAAATTTCCATAAATTTTTTTTTTTTTTTATTTTTTTTATAAAAAAATCAACCAAAAACTTACTGAAGGGGGGAAGGAAAATTTTTGGAAAAAAAAAACCCCCTTTTTTCAAAAAAACCTTTTTCTGAAAAAATTTGTGACAAAAGTCGAAAAAAAAAATTTGACAGTTAAACTTGATGTAAATTTTTGTTTATTAGAAAAATTTTTAAAATTTATTCTGTGACGCGTTTTTTTTTAAATTGTTAAGCCCTTCACACTTTGCTTTCTCTTTTGTTTTTTTTGCTGTTGTTGTTGTTTGGTTGTTGTTTTGGGGTTTTGTTTTTTTTTTGCTTTTTTTCCAGTCTTGTTTTGACGCTTAGTTTTTTTTTTCCCCTGGTCTTGGTTTTTTTTTTGTTTCACATAGTTTTTGGGGCGAAAACACTTTTTTTACCAAAATTTTGTTCCCCGTTTCCTTTCTTTTCTTTTTTTTTATTTTTCTTTATAATTAAATTAATTTTGCTTTTTTTTTTTTTTTTCTTTTTTTGAGTTTCAATTTTGTCAGTTTTCTTGAAAATTTTTTTTGGTGAGGACAGGAGGGGAAAATTGTTTTTGTGCCAAACTTTTTTTTTTTACCCACAATAAATTAAATTTTTTTCTTGTTTGACTTTGCGACCTTTTAACAACCCCAAATAGGGCCCAAACCCGCCCAACCAACCAAAAAAGCTAACCAAAACCAAAACCCAAACCCCAAAAAATAACCAACCAAACCCCAAAAAAAAACCCAAACAAAACCCAACCAAAACCCCACAGCCAACCAACCAATTATCCCCCCCTTTTCAACCCAAAATTTTAAAACAGCAACACTTTTTTCACCACCCCAAGATGATTTACGAAAAAACGCGAAAAAAAACCAACCCAAAAAACACCTTACCCCAACCACCACCAAAACCCCATCACCAAACCACTAAAAAACCACCTTTCCACCACCACCATCACCATCCCATCCTAACTCACCGAAAACAAAAAAACTAACTAACACAGGGGGTTTTCTCTTACCTGCAGAGAAAAGAAAAAAAAACCCACCACACTTTTTCCCCAAAATTTCTCCTGAGGACCCCAAAAAAGGGGTCACCGGGACCCCCGGGGGAACCCCCCCCTGCTTTTAATTCCCCTCTTTTTGGAAAAATACAAAACTGATTTAAACCAAATCAGAAAGAAACATTTCCCCCCCCCCCCCCCCCTTCACTCCCCCCCCCCCGCCCCCCCCCCCCCCTCCCCCCCCCTTCCCCACCCCCAAAACCCCCTCCCCCCTCTTTAGGGTTTTTCCCTTTTTGTAAAAACGTTTTAAAACCCCTCCTTTTTTCCCCCCCCTCCCCTTTCCCTCCCCCCCGGGGCCCCTTTCTTTTCTTTTCTCTTTACCTTTTTTTTTTTTTTTTTCCTTGGGTTGTGGGGTTCCCCCTCTTTCTTTCTCCCCAAAGCAAAAACACCTGAATTTTTGAAAAGGGAATGACGTTAAATTTTATTGCTAAAATTGATTTTGGGGGGGAAAAAATTTTGTTTTGGGGTTTTTTGTCCTGTGTGTGTGTGTGTGTGTGTTTTGTGTTGTTGTGTGTGTGTTTTTTTGTGTTGTGTGTTGTGTGGGTGTCACTTTGTGTTGTGGGGAAAGGGGGGTGTGGTTTTGTGTGTGTGTGTGAAGTGTGTGTGTTTCTCTTTTTTATTTTCAACGCCCTATAAAATGGTGGTTTTGGGGAGTGTGAGTGTTTTGTGTGTGTGGGGTTTTGTGGTGGTTTGGGGGTTTTTTGTGTGTTGTTTTGTTTTGGTTTTGTGTGCTTTGCTTTTGTTTTTGTTTTTTTTCTAAAAAAATCATTTGGGTTTCTACATGAAAAGGGAATTTTTTTTTTTTTTTTTCCCCTGCCTTTTTGGAAAAGAAAAAACTTGGGGGTTTCTTTTTTTGTAAAATTTTTTTTTCTTTTTTTGGCCAAAGAAGATTTTTGCACTACAAAAGGGAAAAACCAAATTTTCTTATGTTTTTGTCGTAGAGGCTATTTTTTTTTGTTTTGGGGGCAAAAATTTTAATTTTGCTTTTGGGGGGGGGGATTTTTTTTTATCATTTTCTTTTTAAAATTTTATTGACTCCTTTATACGGGGAGAAGGAATAAGAAATAATGTGCTTTTTTTCCCATCCGGGTCCCCCCCGTTTTGTATGAAAAATTTTTGTAAATTTTTGTAATCTGTTCCCCCCCCACACAAAGGCCCTACTCTTACAAAAAAGCAGAACAGGAATTTAACGTTTGGCAAAAATTTTTTGCGTGGGGTTTCGCAAAACGGGGAAAAACGGTTTTTTTTTTTTAGCTCATCCAAAGACTTTTGGGGGAGCGGGGCCAACCCCTGTTTTTAAAATTCCAGGAGAAAAAATTTTCCCTCGAAGGGGAAATTTTTTTAATAAAATTGGTAAATTTTAGAAAAAGGAACGGGGGATTTTGGGGAATATAAAGAATTTAAGTCTGTTTTCTTTAAAGGGACAATAAGTCTGTTTCTTTTTTTCCTTCCATGAAAAAAATTGAATTCTCTCCCGGGGGTTTAAAATTTTGTAAACACAAAGGCAGTGGAAACCTTATCTAACTATCTATCTATTTTAATCTATCTTTTATAACCCTATCTTTTCTATTTTTTTATCTATCTATCTTATCTATCTATCTATCTTTTTTCTATCTATCTTTTCTATCTATCTATCTATCTCTCAAATCTATCTCTCCTATCTCCTATCTCTCTATTCTATCTCTTTTCTCTATCTTCTTTCAATCGGTTGTCTGTTTTTGTTGCCCCTGTCAAATTTTGAAACCACATTACTTCAACGAAAACGGCTCCCTTCTTCCGGGGCCCCCAAGGGACGAAAAACCTTTTTAAAAAGGTTTGTTGTCTTCCAACCGGGGTTAAACCAGGTCTTTTTTCTCTCTTCCTACGTGTTTGGGGAAAGCGGGGGATTTTTTTTGGTCTTTTTTGTTTTTGGGTTGGTTCAGATGTTTTCAACTGACATGGCCTTGGGTTATGGTGTATGTACTCGGGGGTTTTAAAAGACAAAACTGTTCAAGCAAAGGGCCCCCAAATTTTTAAGACAAAAAGTTTAAAATTTTTTTAAAACCTTTTTTTTTTTTTTAAAATTTTATGAAATCTTTTCTTTTCCGAGGATTTTGGAAAAGAACTCGTTTTTTTGTTTTTTTTTTTTTTTTAAAACCCCCCCCCGTTTTGTTTGCAGTTTTGTAAATTTTGGTAATTCAAAATTTCCCATCGGCACACAAAGGGGCCCAACCTTACAAAAAAAGGGCGGAACAAGTTTTTTAAGGGTTTTTTGGGGCAAAAATGTTTTTCGTGCGTTCGAAAGGGGGGGCCCTCTTTTTTTTTTAAAGTCTAAATCCGAAGGATTTGGGGGGGAAAGGGGGAAAGTCAGCAGATAAAGTTAACTCCCGGGGGGGGAAAACCCCCCTCCAAGGGGAAATTTTGGTGGGGGTTTCGTAAAATTTTGGGCCAGCAAAAAATTTTTTGCCCAAATAGGCTACCCCGGGTACCCCCCAAAAGTACCCAGTTTGGGTTTTAAAAGGGGGTTTTTTTTTTTTTTTTTTACTGGAGACCCGGAAATTTTTTTAAAGGTTCGAAATTTTGGTTTCCCACTTCAAAATCATGTATTTTGTCTTTTTTCAAAAATACTTACTTGACCCAAAGGTATGCCGCACGTTGTTTTATTTCCCCTTCCCTTTGTGCAGTTTTGGGTTTTTCTACGGGCTTTTGGGGCGTTTGTTTTTTTTTCATCCCCCCTTTCTTCCAAAGAAAAGCTTAGCCCCTTTTCGGAGGCTTTTTTCCTTTTGCGTGTTTTATCTCTGCCTGTGGGATTTAAAGGGGGTTTTGCATTCCTTTTGGGGTTTTTTTCTGCCTCTGACGGGGGTGCAGGGGCCTTTTGGGGAGGGGGGGATAAAAGGGGCCAAAGTGTAGTACTTTTAACGCCCCCAAAAATTTGATGACCCGGGTTTTTTATTCCCGTCGGGGTGACATTTTTTCTGGAAAACCCCAACGTACAAAAAAGCACAATGCTTTTCACGTACGAAACGAAAGTACAAATTTTAAACCACACACACACCCCACATTTGCTTTACACCCCGGGGGGACGGGATGTGATTTAAAGGGGGTTTTAAATGCTTTTTTTTTTTATTATACAAATAAAAAATAAATGGAAAAAAAAAAGGATAAACAGGGGTGGGCCCAGTGAGGGTGGCTTTTCCCCCTTTTAAATTTGTTCTTCTGTTGATTTCCTTAAACCCAGGGGGGCGGTAAAAAATGGGGGTTATCCCTTTTTAAACGGGGGGGCATTGGGGGTTTGTGTTTTTTCTAGTTTTTCCCCTTTCTGTTTTCCATAAAAAAAGGGGGCAGGGACGTAAAGGGTGCGGGGTTGGGGGGGGCGTGTCCCTGTTTTTTTCCCTTTGGGTTGTTTTCCTTTAAAACGGGGGGGAGGAAAGGGTGGGGTTTGGGGTGGTGCCCAAGTTGTTCCCTTGTTGTTTTCCATAAACGGGGCTGGTACAGTGTTGGGTTGCGTTTTTTTCCCCTGTTTTTCCCACCCCTGATTTCCAAAACGGGGGAAGGCCCGGGGGTGTTTTTTGTCCCTTTTTGTTCCCTTTTTGATTTCCATAAACAGGGGGGGAAACAGGGTTTCGGTATTTTCCCCAATTTTTGGTGTATCTCCCCCTTCGTCCACCCTCTTTGTGTGTGTGTTTTTGGGTTGTGTGCACATGAGCATGGTGAATGTAAAATTTTCTGCGCGCCGGCCGGGCGTATGCATGCTTTATTGTATGTAAAGGGGTGTATCTGGGTGTACGATTAAGTCAAAGTCAAAATTTTTTTTTCCAGATGGTACATTGGTAAGAAAAAAAAATTTGTTTTTTTTTAAATCAAGCCATCTATCAGCAAAAAAAAAAAAAAAAAAACCACCTAAAAAAAACCATTTAAAAACAAAATTTTATTCTTCCATAACACAAAAAAAACCCCAAACCCAAAAATTTTCAAAACCGGACATGGGGTTGTCGTGTGTGGGTTTTTGGGGGGTGTGTTATTTCTGTTTTTGTTGTTTTTTTGCTTTGGCCGGGCGTGCGTGCGTAAGTGAATGAATTTGTGTGTTTTTAATTGTTTTTTGTGTGTGTGTGTGTGTGTTTAAACCCCTCCCCCAAACCCCCCCCCCCCCCCCCCCCCCCCCCCCCCCCCCTTCTGACCCCAGCTTTTTTAGTGCCTTGTGTCATAAAAGGGGGGGGGCGGGGGGAATGTCCCACCCCCGCCCATGACCCCTTTTTCCCCCTCCCCACCGCTTTAGTTTCTTCTTATCACCTGACTCCGCCAAAAAAGGGGGGGTTTAAAAGTGGTTTAAACCATTTTAAAATGTCAGGCTTTCCCTCTTTTGTCTGTCGTCGTTCTGCTGTTCGGTCTGTTTGTCTGCCCTGTCTGTCGGGTCAAATTGTCGTGTGTTGTTTTGTACGCCCTGTTTGGGTCTTTTGGGTCGTGGGTTCCCCATTGTCTGTCTATATTTTTGTTGTTTTTTTTGGTCTCTCGGTCTTTATGTCTTTTGGGTTCTGTGGGACTGCCCTGTTAATCTGTTGGGGGGTTTTTCTTTTCTAAATGTCTGCGGTTTTTTTTTTGTCTTTTCTTTTTTTATGTATGTCGGGGTTCGGCCCACCCTTATTTCAAAGCTTTTGGGCCCCGGTCTTTATCCTAGAAAATAGGGGTAGGGGGGGAATTTAAAACTGCAAGGTTTTTCCCAAAACGGGTTTTAATTTTTCCCCTGTGCGCTATCATTTCCCGTTAAGGAAATTCTTTTTGGGGGAAACCCAAATTTAAAATTAACTTTTTTTTTGTGGCAGCCAAAAATTGTTTAAACAAGGGTGATTGTTGGGGGTTTAAAACCTTTTTGAATTATGAAGTTATTAAATTACAAAGAGTATTACAAATTAAAATTTTGTTGTCTAAACCCTAAAAAAAAACGGTTTGCGGGGTGTTGTGTGTGTGTGTGTGGGTGTTTGTGTTTTTGTGTGTGGTGTGTGTGGGGTTTGTGTGTGTGTTTTGGGGTTTTTTGTGTTTTTTGAGTTTTTGTGTTTTGTGGGGGTTTTGTGTGTTGGGGTTTTGTGGGGGTGCTTTCCCGGCGCGCACACACACACACACTTTTTTATTCCATGGGGTTAAAAAAGGGTACAAAAATTTTTTTAGGCATTATTTTTTTGTAAAAAGAAAAATAATCAAGAGAAATTTTTTAGAGGGGGGGGTTTTTCAAAAGAGGGTTTCTTTTTTTCTGAAAGATTCGGAAAGAGTTCCTTACTTTTGCAGTTTTGTTTTTTAAGAAAGGAATTCTGTAATTTAAAGGACTGAAAAAGTTGACCTGGATTTAAATCGATCAAACGTGGATTTGGGCCCCAAAAGGGGAAGTTTTAGAGCCAAAGATTCATTATTAGTTCATTAAAATTAAATATCGAAGGGGTGAAATTCGGAAACTTTTAAGCGGGGTTCCTTTTTTTTAAAAATTGTTTGGGGGCCTTTTTTCTTGGAAATAAAGCCCCCTTTTTTTCCCAAATTAAGTACGTTATATTTTTTTGTTTTTTTTGTTTGGGTGTCGCAAAACGATGAAAGGACTTAAGTGTTCCCGGTTGAGAAAAATTTTTTGATTTTTTTTTGTGAAGGGCAAAAGGCACCTGCATTCCCATGGTTGATGCACAAACCCCAAAATGACGAAATTGACATTTTACGGGGGGGAAAAGGAAAAGTAACACTATGTGGGGTTTTGGGGTGTGGGTGTGTTTTTGTTGTGTGTGAAATGTGTGTGTTTTGTGGGTGGGGTGTTTGTGTGTGTGTGTGTGTGTGTTTTTTGGTGTGTGTTGGGGTGTGTGTGTGTGAGGGGGAGAGAGATTTGTGTTTTGTGTGTGTGTGAAAGGAAAAAGTGTGTGTTTTGTGTGTGTGTTGCTTTTATATCGGTTTTGTTTTTTCCGTTTTTTTTTGAGATTTTAAAAATTTCAGGATGTTTTTCTGTGAAAAAAAATTGTAATGTTTTTTAAATTTAAAATTTGGGGCTGCCGTTTTATTTTCGAAAATGATTTTTTAACCAAAACGTGGATTTTTGGGATGCCTTTTGATCAAATTTTTAATCTAAACGTTGGGATAAAAAATTTGTAACGCCCTTTCCATGGGATGTTAAAGGCTTTTTAAATTGATTTAAACTTGACTTCACTTGACAACGGAAGGGGCAAACCCAAAGTTTTTTTTTTAAGGGGGCTGTTAAACTTTTTTAAGGGTTGAGGTAAGAGGGTATTCCCCCAAAAGATTTTTAATACGTGAAAATTTTTTTATTTTAAAAAATTTATGCAAAAATACAAAGGTTTTTGAAAAAAAAAAATGTGAAACCTTTCGGGTTTTAATTTTTTAGGGGGAAAAAAAACCCTAAAAAAAAGAACGGGTTTTGTTATTTCGTTTTGATGAGGGATAAAAAGAGGCCCTTTGAGCAAAGAAGGGGAAAAATTAGGAAAGGAGAATTAAAACAATTTTCCCGGGGAATTAGAATTAAGGAAATTTAAAATTGTGGGGTAGGAACTTTTTAAATTGGGGGGGGAAAGGGGGAAGAAAAAAAAAAAAAACCAAAAGGAGGGAGGAAATTAAAAATTTAGATTTTGGGGGAAGGAGGAAAAGTAAATAAAAAGTCCACAAAATTTTTGAGAAAAGGGGCGGGGGAAGGCTAAGGAATTTTAAAAAATTAACTTTGCGGGGGGGGGAAAAAGGAGTTTCCGATAAGTGGGGGATGGGGAAAAGGCTTTTAATGAGGGAAAAATCGGAGGAGATTAAATTGGGGGAAGGTTTTTGAAATTTTTTTAGGAAAGTGGGGGAAGGGAAGGGGGAAAAATTTTGATAGGAAAGGGGGGAAGGGGGTTATCAAAAAGGTTCTGTGAAGGGGGAAGAGGGGAGAGAGGGGAGGGGAAGGGAGGGAGGGGGGGAGGAGAAGAGAGAGGGGAGAGAAAAGGGGGAAGAGGGGGAGAGGGGGGGGAGGGGGAGAAAAAGGGAGAGAGGGGAGAAGAGGAGAGGGGGGGAGGGGAAGGGAGAGGGGGGGAAAGGGGGAAAGGGGTAGGGGGAGAGAGTTGAGGGAGGAGAGGGGAGAGGAGGGCTTTAATTAATCAGGTTATGGGAAAATTTCCACCCTTTCCCCACATCCCGGGTCAGTCACAAGGAAAAATTAAGGTTTTGGGGAATGGACACACGGAAATCTCCCTGTTTTCTTTTTTCGGCAAGCCCAAAAGAAAAAAACTTTAAATTTGAAAAACCAAAAAAAAACAGGGTCTTTTAAAACCCCCCCTTAAACCCCCCCCCCATTTTTTCCAAACCCCCCCTTCTTCCTTCCCCCTCTCAAACCCCCTCCCCCCCCCCCCCCCCCCCCCCCCTCACCCCCCAAAAAAATAACTGCCAAACCAAACCCTGTTCCCCAGTTTTCTGTGCAACTCGCAAAAAATAGGAACAGAAAAAAATACAAGAACCAGTACATACCTCTTCCCTATGACACCAGGGGAAAAATAAGGGCTTTCCAACCCCACTGTTTGGAAAGGGGAAGGCTGCCCGTAAAAACCTTACAAAAATTTCCCCTTCCAGCCAGGTCAACAAACTCAGGCCAAGCGGGGCGGGGTTTTTTGCCCCAAGGCGGAAAAGTGGGGCCTTATCCAGCGCATTTTTTGAGCGGTGTTTTGGTCGGGTTAGATAGAGGGCTGGCCCCCCCTGTCGCAATTGGTAGGCAGGCAAGGTTTTGGTGGGGCGGGTTTAGGTAGGAAATTTGGGTAGGTAGGTTTTTTGGGTTAGCAAGTGGGGGCTTTTTTGGGGGTTTTGTGAGTGGTGTAGAGTAATAGTTAGATAGATAGATTTTTTTGGGGGGAGGAGAGGCAGGGTGTGTGTGTGTTTTAATTTTATATATGTGGGGTTTTTGGTGTTGGTGGTGTGTGTGTGTGTGTGTGGTGTGTTTTTGTGTGTTTTTGTTTTTTTTGGTTGTCGTGTGTTTGTTCTTTTTGTTTTTGTGTTGTGTGTTGGGGTTTAGTGGGGTGAGTGAGGGGGTTTTTGGAGGGGAGTGAGTAAAGTCCAGTGAGAGAGAAATATATTATAAAAATTTTAATATATATAAAATAATTTTAAAAAAAAAAAAAAAATTTAAAATATATATATAATTTTAAAATATATAAAATATATTTAAAAATTTATATATAATTGTTTTTGTGTGTGTGTGCGGGGCCTGCGTGCCTGGTGCATTTTTTTTTTTGGGGTGTACATCTGTGGTTTGGTGCGTGCGTGCTTGCGTGCTTGTGTGGGGGGAGGTTGTTGTATGTGTATGTGTGCAGTTTTTTTGCGTGTGTGGGCACGGGTGTGCTGCGAACGCCCCAGTGTGCATTGTATTGTTTGAATAGTCGGATTTAAGGGACTATCCTTATAAAGACAGGGCACACGGAAAAGTGAAGTGAGATAATGTTTGTATTCTTCTTTTCGGGTTTAATTAATTTTTTTCCCGGGGTTTGGCTCCAGAGGAAAAAACTCTGGTGTTGTTAGGAGCTAATTTAAAGGTCGGGTGATTTAGCTAAGGTTTGCATTAATTAAAAAGTTTCGAAAAATTTTAAACGCGGGAAAATATTACCGTAAATGAATTAAAAAATTGAAAAATTTTGGATGCACGCTAGACCAAATCCTGTTCCCCATAAACTACAGGAAAGCATGAAATATAGACAATGACAACGTGAAAAATATTGTTCATATTTTTACACTTGTGACAATTTGTTGTTGGTGTAAAAAAAAATGCTTATGAATCAAAGTAAAAACCCCTAAAAAACATTAAAAACTAAAACCCAAAAATTTGGTGTGCACAAAAGGGTTGTTAGGCTTCCCCATCTTGTCTCTGTCTCTTGTCTTGTCTCTTTTTTTCTCTCTCCTGTTGTTGTTGTTAGGGTTTTTGTATGTGTGTGTGTGGGGGGGGGGGGGGGGGGGGGGGGGGGGGGGACTGTTTAATTTTTTCCTTGTTCTTTTTTGGGGGTTTTTATATTATTTCTTTGTTTCATTTGATAGCCCCAAATCGGGGCATGGCCAAATGTAAAAAAAAAAATATGCAATGTTTATCTGAAACCTTTGAAAAAAGAAGTTTTAAAGGAAGGCTCTCTCTCCTCTTCTCTCTCTCTTCTTCTCTCTCTCTCTCTTCTCTCTCTCTCTCTCTCCTCTCTCTCTCTCTCTCTCTCTTCTCTCTCTCTTCTCTCTCTCTCTACCTTAGGGGAGGGGGGGAGGATGCCTGGTGGTCGAACATTGTTTGGCAATTTGACGACCGGGTTCGAGCCCGGGTTTTGAGGAGATTTTTCCCCTGGAGTTAACATCGTGCAAAACTCCCTCTCCGCAAAAGCCCTTCAATGAGATTTTAACCCGAGGCCCCGTGTGCGAAACGCACAGAACACCTTGCGCCACGTTAAATTTTCCCTTTTTGCTTTTCGTAAGAGTAGGCCATCGGCGCCGGTGGGAACAGATGACATTCCAAAATGCATGCCCCGGGAAGATGAAAAAAAAGCACATGATTTCTTTTTTTGTTTCCTCGATAAAAAAGAAAAAATTAAAACAAATCAAATCTCTCTGCTATCTCAAACAACACACAACACACCACAACACACCCCACACACACACACACACACACACACACAACACACACACAAAACCACCAACCCCATACACACACCACTTCGTTTTTGGCACGCGCGCGTGTAAGCCCCTGTGGATGCAACGCACATCAAAAGGTGAACAGACCTAGGGAGAAAATCACCCTGATCGTGTGGAGACTGTTTTGCTTCCCTTGAAAAATGACATTCCCCTCCCCTCCTCCTCCCAAACATCATCATATTGTCGTCGTCGTCGTTCGTCGTCCGTCGTCGTCGTGGGTTGTCGTCGTCGTCGTCGTCGTCGTCGTAATCATCACCCGAATTTGTCATAATCGTTTGAAGTAGTGGCCAGTAACGCAGCAGCGCAGAGCAGAGCAGCGTTAGTAGTGGTGGTGGTGGTGGTGACGGTGGCGGCGGCGGTGCTAGCGGTAGTAGTAAGTGTGAGTAGTAGTAGTAGTAGTAGAAAGTATTAGTAGTTTTTTATATAGTAGCGCACCCCGCAGCAGCGCAGCAACAGAACAGCAAGCAACAGCGAGAAAGCATGTTTTGTCATTGTTTCGTAATTTTTAAGCAATTTTTCAAAATGATCTGTGACGTAATGTGCTCATTAATCTTTGAAAGGTGACCGAAACCCAAAAGTATCAGTAGGAGTGGCTGGAGACCAAAAAGCCCCAAAGATCATGGGGGGTTCGAACCTGCGCCTTTCCCAACCAGGAATCCAAAACAAAGCCAAAAGCCCGGGGGAACTCGCTTCTTGGGGCCCTTATCAAGGCTGTCGGGGACATGGTATTTGGAAAGTATGCCTGGAACTCTGACGTTTTCCCAGAATATTCAGGACGTTTTTCGAAAAAGATATTCAGTGACGTGTTTTTTAAAGCCCATTAGTTTACGTTATTATCCTCTCACAAAAAAAATGAAACATCAAACCAACACAAACTTTTTTTTTTTTTTAAGCATTGTTTCCGTTGTTTTTCCCTCCAAAGGTGGGCAAAAACTTCAGTCACAATGTTGAAGTAATTTTACCAACAAACCCCTCGGTTTATAGTTAATGCATGCATACATCTTTTTGACAGTTTATAATGAATAGACGGGGGTGAATTTTTAAAACAACAGACAGCAATAATGAATAAATTTTTGGACAAAAGTGGCAGTTCTGATATTTTTTAAAAATACAGACAGCAACAATAGTAGGAAAATGAAAAAAGTGACAGTTTAAAAAAAACACTGACAGAGTTTTTGTGTAAACGCATGGGCAGAAATGATAGATTAAAAATAGGGAGTCAGTGCATTTTTAAAATTCGAACTTTACAGTTGAAATATTATATACAAACAACAGTGGGTTTAAAAACATACAGCAGGGGATTGGTAAACCATAGCGCAATGATGGTTTTTAAACAGAGGTATCATGACAGTTTTAATAAAAAATTTTTGGAAAAAAAGGGAATTTTTAAAATGTAAAACTACTTTTCTACCATTTTTTTTACAGCCCTACCACCACAAAAAGCCATACAGGGGCACCTTTTTTCAGTTTCAGTGGCTCCGTAACTTTCAATTGGGGTTAAAAAACAACACTTCCTAATACTTAAAATTTCTAACTCTTTCTCTTTAAAAAAAGCACTATTGAATAACCAATACCTAATCTTTTTCTTTCTTAAGGCTTTTTTCCGCTGTGCTGGGCCCCGCCAGCCATTTCCGTTTAGTTCTCTTCCCCAGTCACAAAAAAATCCGTAAAAAAGGGTAACAAACTTTTCAAAGACAAAAAGTATCCCTACACAGAAAGTGAAGATAAAACGATGGACAAAGTGACGTTTTTTTTTAAAAGTTTTTATTTTATCCCCTTCTGTCCGGTTCTCTGCGTGAAAATTCGGGCGGGCTCCCCGGGGAGAGCGCGTCCCCACAAAGTGCAGGGCCTACCTTATTTTTTTTTTTTTCCCTCAGGGATGGTGTCTAAAACACAAAACCTTGTGCAAGCTTTTTTTTTTTTTTAATTAATTTTTTTTTTAAACAAAATAACCAACAGCTAAAACATACAAAAAAAAAAAAGTACGAGTTCAACACTAGACAGCAGGGTAACTAATTAAAAACAAATAAACAGAAAACGACAACCTAAACACGTTGCTGCTTCCTATAGACCTTTTTGGGGGTTGGCGGGCGGTGTGGGGGCAGCTGTGATGTACATCTCCATTGCCAAATGGTCTGGGGCAGCTCCTTGCCGCGTGTCTCGCAGCAGCACCCGCATGCAGGTTGGGGCAGCAGGAGAACGAAAAACCGAAACAGTGCCGGGGAGCCCAAAGGGGGAAGTGGGGGGCTCTGGGATGGGCAAAAAAAAAAATTAAAATATTTCAAAAAATGCAAAAAAAAATCCCAAACCCTTTTTCTAGCAACAGAAATAGTTCAACTGGAGCAGTGGTAAAAGTATAGAAAAAATGGTTAAAAAAAAGCAAAAAAAGTGTTTTAAGTTGAGAAAAGGGGGATAAGTTCGATATTGGCTAAGTATTAGATAAAGGGTTAAGTAGAAAATAAGTGTATGTAGCAATAGAAAATGGTTTAGGCAAAAAAAGGGAAAAAGTAAGCAAATAAGCGGTATAATTAAGCAATAATGGTATAAGTGCAAAATTTAAAGGGGAAAAATTAGCAAAAAAACCCCGTTTGGGCCAAAAAATTTTTTTTTCCCCACCCCATTAGACCGAGTGGTGGACGTTTTCTAGTCTTTCGGATGAAAAACGACAACCCCAGGCCCCGTGTGTTAACATATTTTTTAGGCACTAAAAAAAACCCCACGGCAACAAGGGGGTTCCCCCCGGGAAAAATTCTGAAAAAAAAAGGCCACCCCTGAGAGGGAAAACAAATACATTTTAAAGCGGGAAAAAAAAAAAAAAAATTGGGAAAGGCTTGCCCTTGTGACGCCCCGCGTTTTTCCCCGCGGGGGGAGCGAAACAAATTTTTCACAAAAAAAATCTGCTGGAATAAACGTGGTTTTAAAAATTAAAAATAAAAAAATAAAATCAATATTTGTCCAAGAAGACCAATTAAGGTGTCAGAAGGGAAAAGAACGAAAGCAGCAGCAGCAGCAGCAAAATCAAAAATTGTCTTAGTCACATAGGGATCGAACAGGGGAAGATTTTGCGGGATCTATCTTCCTATTAATACTAACTATCTAAATCTTCTATTACTATCTATCTATTTTTATCTATTTTTCTATCTACTATCTTTTCTATTATCCATCATCCCTACCTTACCCAACTACTATCATTACTATTATCTTCGATCTATCGATCTACGATCATCGATCTTCTATTATCATCATCTATCTATCAAATATTTTTCCTCCTCTTTTATCTATTTCTATTTTTAATCTATTATCTTTTATCTATTATCTATCTATCTATCTTCTATCTACTATTTTATATATCCCTGTTGTAGTTGTCTATTACTGTCTGTCTGTCTCTTCTCTCCCTCTCTCTCTCTTCTCTCTCTCTCTCTCTTTTTTCTCTTTTCTCTCTCTCTCTCTCTCTCTCTCTCTCTTCCCTTCCTCCTCTCTCTCTCTCTCTCTCTCTCTTCTCTCTCTCTCTCCCTCCCCCCCCCCCCTCTCTCTCTCCCCCCTCCCTCCCCCCTCTCCTCTGCTTCTCTCCCCCTCCTCTCTCTTTCTCTCTCTGTCTCTCTCTCTGTCTCTGTCTCTCTCTGTCTCTCCTGTCTCTCTCGTCCTCTCTGTCTCGTCTCTGTCTGTCTCTGTCTGTCTCTGTCTCTGTCTCTGTTGTCTGTCTTTGTCTGTCTGTTGTCTGTCTGTCTGTCTGTCTTCTGTCTGTCTGTCTGTCTGTCTTTTGTCGTCTTCTGTCTGTCTGTTGTCGTCTGTCTGTCTGTTGTCTGTTGTCGTCTGTTGTCTCTCTCTCCTCTCTCTCTCTCCTCTCTCTTCTCTCTCTCTCTCTTTCTCTCTCTCTCTCTTTCTCTCCTTCTCTCTCTCTCTCTCTTCTCTCTCTCCCTCTCTCTCTCTTCCTCTCTCTGCCAACAAGCATTATTTTTCCCGTGTCCCCCCCACATTCACCACAGTTCGGGGCGAAAGGGGGCGATCTTTCCCTTACCTGCCTGCCAGGGACCCCAACCCCGAGGGGACATTTCTGTAGGAAAAAAGTGTCACCGCGCGGCACCACACACACACCGCACGCAGCACGCACGCACGCACACACGCCGCTGCGCGCGCACACACCACACACACCACACACACACACCCCCAAAACAAAAAACCCCAAGACTAATATGTATGTGAAAAGACTTTTAAAATTAAAGAAAAACGACACAAGTTAAGTTTTCAAAAGCACGCACACAGATACAGACAAGTAATAACCATACAGATAATACCAGATATATGTTTCCAGATAACACAACACACACACACACAAACAAATATTTATACACATTATACACAAGAACACAACGACACCAGCACACGCACACACACAAGCGAACCCCCACAGACACAGACACACAGACCAGCACACGCACAACACACACACACAACACCACACCCACACACACACAACCCCACACCACACACACACCACAACCCCCAAAACACGACACCACCCCAGTATATATATATATATATATTAAAATTTTTGTTTGATATATATTATTATTTTATATAAAAATATATATAATATATATAATATATATATATAATATAATATATTGTATGTTTGTATGTTTTATACTAAAACTTTTTTTAAAAGTTTTTTTTCTGAAAAAAGATGTAAATACACCTTACCCGTTTTCACCACTATCAAATTTAATTATATATAAAATATTAATAAATATAAAAAATTTTTTAAAATAATATAATAAATAATATAATATATGTAGATAAATAAATTTTTTAAAAAGAATAAAAAATAATGTAAAATGATAATAAAGTTTTTATAATAACAAAAAACAGGGGTTTTTTAAAAAAAAAAACAACAAAAATAAAAACACCCTGTGCTTTTTTTTTCATCCTCCCAGTGATCGTTTTGAAAAAATTGTCTCGTTCTCCGGCACCCCCTATGGCCCACAAAACCAATCCCTTATGTTGCTTAAGCCCCGCCGTCCAAATAGGGCCCCCTATCAGGGCTATATCGTCACATTTTAAAACTCGTATTTAAAAATGTCGATATGACAGTTTTAAAACGGGTTTAAAACCAACTCAAAGTCCCCTTTCTTGTATCGACCCAAAATCGACCATACGGGTTTTACCAAAGGCCCCGCGTCGTGGGAAAACCCCAAAAGATCACACTTTTAAAAAGAGAAAAAAACCAAAACATTCTTAAAACAACCTTGTCCTTAAGACCAACCATAAGGGCAAAGTTGTTTTAAGGAACCCGGTTTTGGTTTTTAATTGTTTAAAAGTGGCAAGAGGTTTTTCGTGCGTTTTGCCCCACGGGGCCTATTTTTTAGCCAAACCGAAAGCTTGGGGAGAGTGGAGTCAGCATGATGTTTACTCCAGGGGAAAATCCCCCCGAACGGGAGTCGAACTCGGGTCGTCAAAAATTTTGGGCGCATGCTTTGACCATTTGCTATCCCCCCCGTATTGTGTGTTGTGTGTGTTTGGGGTGTGGTGTGTGTGTGTGTGTGTGTGTGTTGGTGTTGTGTGTTTTTGGTGGGGGTGTGTGTGTTTTTTGTTTTGGGGGGTGTGTGTGGTTGTGTGTAAAGGGGGTGGTTTTGTGTTTTTGGGGGTGTGGGTTTTTGTTCAGAGAGTGTGTGTTTGTGTGTTTGTGATGGGTGTGTTGTGGTGTTTGGGGGGTGTATTGGGTTGTTTGGGTTGTTTGTGGGGGTGGTGTGTGTGTTCAGAGAGTGTGTTTTTTGTGTTTTGTGAGTGGGGTGGGGTGTGTGTCGGTTGGGGTGGGGTGGTGTTTGTGGTTTTGGGGTGTGGGTGTGTGTTTTTGTCAGAGAGTGTGTGTTTGTGTGTTTGTGAGTGGGGTTTGGTTTGGGAGTGGGTGTGTGTTGGGTTTTTTGAGTGTGTGTGTGTGTGTGTGGTTTGTGAGTTTTGTGTGTGGGTTTTGTGGTTTTGGGGGTGTGTGTTTGGTGTTTTTGTGTTTGGGTGTGGTGTGTGTGGTGTTGGTGGTGGGGTGTTGGTGTGTTGTGGTGTGTTTTTTTGGGGGGGGTGTGTGTGTGGTTTTTGTTTGTGTTTACCTCAAAATTTGGGGGGGAACTGTTCAAGGGTTGTAGAGAAGATCAAAGCAAAGGTGCCGTGAAGCGAACTTTCCAGCAAGTGTAGGGTCAAACAGCTTCCAGTTGCTTCACGTCTCCCGCCCCAAACAATCAATCAAACAGTCAACAATCAATCAATCAATCAACATCGATCAATCAAGGGAAGAAGCAAGCAAGCAATCCCTACCTCCATCCATCCATCCATCCATCCTCCATCCATCCATCCATCAATCCATCCATCCATCCCTCTGTCCTTCCGTCCGTCCATCCCCCCACCATCCTCCATCCCTCCCTCCATCCACCATCCATTAATTATTCATTTAACCCAACCCATATCCCAAACAAACAATCAAAAAGTCAAAACATTCAATCAACCAATCAAATTTTTAGTAGTCATTGTCCCTTTTTTTGAGTCTCCAGTGAACACGTCCAAAAGCAAAAAAGCACTAAACCCAAAGTTGCCATATTGTGTTTTTGTTTTTGCTGTTGTTATTGTTGGTGGTGGTTTTTTGTTGGCTACCCCCCTTTTTAAC
>JASPKP010004511.1:5000-17522 GCA_030674155.1 Stramonita haemastoma | reverse complement strand
AAACAATCAGCTGATCAGATTAGACTATGTAACTTTAACGTGTCTAAATCATTGACGAAGTTCTCTCAATTCATCCAGCGCATGCAAAAAGACCAGACCAAACAAAAATACTCTCTTTATGATGCAAAGACTATCTGACACAATGACGAATGGACCCCCCAAAAAAAACCCCCACCACCCAAACAAACAAACACAAAACACTGACAGAAACAAATACTGGCACCAAGAGGAAAAAAGCCTTCTCGGGGTGACATAAGCGTGGAGCAATCAAAAAACCCTTGTAAATACAGAAGAACATGTAAGGGGAAAGAAAAAAGATCAAACAAGATCTTTTATCTCTCCCTGCCTCTTGTGTCTTCCAATATTCCCCCAAGATGGTATGTCTTCCTGCTCTGAAATGGCTCCAGGTGTTACACACACGGTCCTTTGGATTACAAAATAAAAAAGAGAGACACCCCCCCCCCACAAAGGAATAAGTGAAATGAGGAAAAAAGAGAGAGGGGAGAAAGAACAAAAAAAGAAAGCCAAAGAGATGCTTATTCTAAAGCATCTACATCTCTACCCCCACTTTCCCCCCCCAAAAAAAATGACAATCAAAGAGAGAGAAAGAGAGACAATAATGTTCTTGAATATAATCAAGAATCGGGAGTACAAATTTTGAAATTATTTTAGATTCTGTTTCAAACAGGTCTATTAAGAAAAAAAAGCTCAATTTATCACGTATAAACAGACTGTGATAATGAATCGAACAAACATGAAAACTAGACTTTTCCATTCTCTGCTCCTTTTTCATATACTTTACTTACCGTACACTGAAAACAACAACAACAACAACTCAAAAATTTCCCCCCATCTCTCAAGAAGGTCAACAACCCAATGAAAATGCTTGCAGCTAATGCCTGAATGATCAAAAATCAACAAATCAATTATTCGGCGAATCCATCCCCATCCCCCCCCCCCCCCCTGTGAACGAAAACAGAGTTAACCTGGTTAACCACAACATATCGCTTTAGACATGGTTGCCCTCAAGGGATCGGCACTCTTCCCCCGGAAAAAACAAAATGTCCCCCAATCTCATGCTGTTCATGAAAGACAAGAACTCTGTTTGGAGCTGGGGCATTCGATATTGATCAGCAATGAATGGGCTTTCCGCATCGGGGTAAATTAATGAGATTTTTTGTGAAAATATCGCTTGACATGCTATAGTGTGTGTGTGTATGTCTATTGCCATGGCTGATGTTATGCGCAGGGAACACGCAGGTATCTTTTGTCAGAATATATTGTAACAAAGGTTATTTTTTTATTTATGAGAAACATGATATCGGAGGAGATGAGAGAGAGAGAGAGAGAGAGAGAGAGAGAGAGAGAGAGAGAGAGAGAGAGACTTCAGACTTCAGACTTCAGATAGTTTATTCAGATAGGTCACAGCCCCTTCTGAAGGGGTGAAAAACATACAAAAATGGAAGTAAACAGCCATTCACTGTTAATTGCTTGATGAAAAAATGAGTTATTCAATATAAATTTTGACTTACTTTCTTTTAACATTCACCCAAACTTTACATTGGCTCTGTTATTTTCTTCAAAGATTTGTACAGAAAAATTGCAAAGTTTTTAACAGTTTGCTCATTTTCAGATGCCATAAAGCTGAGCTAGCCTGACCATTGATGGATAATTCCAATATAATGGCAGAATTAATTCTTTTCTTAAGTCTCTGAGAACTGGACATTCCAAAACAACATGCATTTCATCCTGAGTTGCCAATTTACACAAATTACAAACCAAATTATCACTGTTGTCTTTTGCATATCGTTTCAAATGTACAGCAATATCTGATACACCACATCTAAATTTGATAATGCTTGCTTAACATACCTATTCATTTCTACCCCTGTGTAGTGTTCAATGCAAAATGACGTTTTAAATGTTGCATACAGAAAAAATCGATCACTGCTATGAATGTGAGTGTTCCATTCCTGCCATCTGCAGTCAACAAGTCTCTGCTTAAAAGATTTTATGAATTCGTTAACATTTTCGACTCCTTGATTGTCCCAGACAAACCCAAAGCCATACTGATACAAATATGTACGTATTTTAGATGCCCAAGTATGCTTGCCTTTACAATCAAGTTGGTTATAGCATTTTATAAGCTTTAGATGGCAATCGTTTATCCTCCATACGAGTTATCTTAAGCCAATAACGAATGCATTTTACCTTAGAATTTATAAACAATGGATACCTTCCTAGTTTCTCCATAGACCATGTCATTAGGAGTGCGCCAGTTTACACCAAGAAATCTCTTTAATGCAAATAAATGTAACTTTTCTATTGGCGCAATGTTTTCTATTCCCAGATCTCAGCTCCATATTGTTAATAGGTTGTTACCTGTGTATCAAAGAGTTTCAAAGAAGACTTTTACAGAATTATTTTCAAACTTGTATAAGATACTCAGAATACCCAGAACAGCTTTCTTAGCCCTTGAAGCTAAATCTTGGCACGTAAAATTGAAGCTAAGTTTAGTTGTCAAGTGGATTCCAAGATATTTGTATGAATTTACAACTGAAAACTTAGCATTGCCAAAGTACCATTTCTCATGAGCTGCCAAGAATCCTCCTTTCCGAAAAACCATTATGTTACTTTTGTTCATATTTACCTTCAACTGCAGATCTTTAGCAGCAGTATACAGATTGTTTAGTTGTGTTTGCAATCCCACAGCAGTTTTCAGATAATAAAACAACATCATCAGCAAAAAGTAGTAAAAATGTCTCTTCCAAACAGTCAGAGAAAGATACCCCATGCTTTCCTTTATTTACAATATCGTCAGCTAGCTCGTTAATGAAAAGAGAGAACAATACTGGGCTGCATACATCACCCTGTTTAACACCTGCTGTGCAGTATATATAATCACTGAATTTTGTTCCGCATCTGACCTTTGCTTTGACTTCTTCATACATACTTTTAATGCAATGAAACAATTTACCCGTTACCCCATTTTTTCTTAATACTGGCCACAATAACTTTCTTGAAATAGAATCGAACGCTTTCTCAAAATCAATGAAAGCAGCGTACAGTTTTCGGTTATAAGCAAATTGTTTTTCTATAACTGCTAACAAAGTAAAAATATGGTCAACTGTAGAATGATCTTTTTTAAAGCCTGCTTGGTGCTCTCCTGTAATGTCATTTAATTCTATCCATTCTTGTAGCCTGCTGTTTATGATAGAGCTGTACATTTTCCCGCTTATGTTAGACAAAAAAATCCCTCTATAATTATTTGTTTCATTCACATCCCCTTTTTTGTACAGCGGCAACAAAATAGATTCTGTCCAACATTTAGGATATGCCCCCCTGTCAAACAGACTATTAAATAATGTCGTAAAAAATTCTACTGCAACATCTCCTGCATGTTTTATCATTTCTGCAATAATTTGATCAGGACCAGCAGCTTTTTTACACTTGAGTTTTCTAATGGCAATGCTGACTTCTTCCTTTGAGATAGGACAATTCAGAACATGATTTACATCTTCAAGGTCTGTTGAGAGAGAGAGAGAGAGAGAGAGAGAGAGAGAGAGGAGAGAGAGGAGAGAGAGAGAGAGAGAGAGAGAGAGAGGAGAGAGAGAGAGAGAGGAGAGAGAGAGAGAGAGAGAGAGAGAAAATTGAAAACGAGGTTTATTCCAATAAACCGAGAGAGAGAGAGAGAGAGAGAGAGAGAGAGAGAGAGAGAGAGAGAGAGAGAGAGAGAGAGACAGAGAGACAGAGAGACAGAGAGACAGAGAGACAGAGAGACAGAGACATACACACACATACACACACACGCACGCTCGCACGCATGCACCTACGTACGCACACACGCACGCACACACACAGACTGGTAAAAGACGGGATAGCCTGGTGGTCAGAGTGATGTGCTCGTGATCTGCTGACCCGGGTTCGAATCTCGTTCAAGAGGGTATTTCCTCTGGAGTTAACATCAGTGCCGATTCCACTCCCCCCAATAGTCCTTCGAATGAGACTATAAACCGAGCTTTTTGGAAGAGTAGACCTTTGTGTGCCGGTGGGAACTGATTACAAAACTGACAAAAACTGCATACACACAGGGACTGGATATAAAAAAGCACATGAGCGTTTATTCCATTATCCTAAAAAAAAAAAAGACAAGACAGAGACGAACTTCTGAAAATAACATATTGCCATATTCACGGAAGTCGCTTGCATCACTGTGTACTTCAGAAGAACTTCAGGTGTTAGACAGACAGACAGACAGACAGACGAACAGACAGACAGACGAACAGATAGACAGACAGACAGACAGATACAAACTACGGGGACGGGATAGCCTAGTGATCAGAACATTGCGCTGGCAATTTGACGACCCGGGTTCGAGTCCCGCCCGAGGAAACTTTTCTCCTGGAGTTAACATCAGTGCTGACTCCACTCTCCCCAAAAGTCCTTCGGATGAGACTATAAACCGAGGCCCCGTGTGCAGACGCACGCAGAATATCTTGCACACACGTTAAAACCAGTTCCGCTTTTCGGAAGAGTAGGCCTTTGTGTGTCGGTGGGAGCGGATGACAAAATTGACAAAACTGCATACACACAGGGACTGGATATAAAAAAAAAGCACATGAGCGTTTATTCCATTATCCTCAAAATAAAAAAACAAATGGACAAAGACAGACACGAATTTCTGAAAATCACGTATTGCCATATTCACGGGAGTCACTTGTTTCACTGTGTACTTCAGAAGACCTTCAGGTGTTAGACAGACAGACGAACAGACAGACAGACAGACGAACAGACAGACAGACAGACAGACAAACAGTAGTATTAGTAGTAGGCACCCATCAGTCTCGGAAGGCTAAGGAGTTGCGCTCTAAACTTTAGAGCGTAAAGCCTGGGTAAGTAAGTATGGAGGGAAAGCTGTTGCCCATGCAGCAGACCCTCCCTCTCCACGCCACTGGAATGATCCATTGGAAAGGCAATGACCGATACGAATGGTTCCAGTACCGTCGCAGGAGCCACCAGAACGTTGCCATGTACAGCTCCAAGCCGTCCAGGGACTCCAACTCCCCGACTTTTCCTCAGGGATGGTGTCTAAACACGACACCTGTGTGCATGCTGTTTTTTTTATTTTAATTTTGTCATCCGCTCCTACCGGCACACAATGGCCTGCTCTTCCGAAAGGCGGAACGGGGTTTTAACGTGTGCGCAAGATCTTCTGCGTGCGTTCGCACAAGGGGCCTCGGTTTCTAGTCTCTTCCGAACGACTTAGACATTCAGTTCGATTTTTTCGTCAAACTGGGAAGAAAGGGCGAGGCTGGGTACGAACCCCGAAACTCACGGTTTACATAATTATTTGCAGGCGAACATCTTAACCATCCGGCCACCTTCCTTCCAGACAGACAGAGAAATGGACTTCTCAAAATAACGTCTTGTATTGCCATATCCACGGGGGGAGTCCTTTGCTTGGCTGGGTAGCTGAGAGGAAGGTGAGCAGGTGTGGTGACCAGCCTCTGTGAGAGTTTCATGTATAGTGCATGAGATAGGGGAATACAGCTGCTGTTCTCTCACAGACTGCTTTACAAACGTGCGTGCGTGCGTGCGTGCGTGTGTGTGTGTGTGTGTGTGTGTTTGTGTGTGTGCGTGCGTGCGTGTGTGTGCGTGCGTGTGTGTGTGTGCGTGCGTGTGTGTGTGCGTGCGTGCGTGTGTGCGTGCGTTGGTCGTGCGTGTGTGCATGCGTGTGTGTTTGTGTGTGTGCGTATGTGTGCGTGCGTGTGTGCGTTGCGTGTGTGCGTGTGTATATGTATGTGCATGTATGTATGTATGTATGTATGTGTATGTATGTATGTATGTATGTATGTATGTATGTATGTATGTATGTATGTATGTATGTATGTATGTATGTATGTATGTATGTATGTATGTATGTATGTATGTATGTATGTGTGGTGTATGTGCGTGCATGACTATTCCCCCACATAACCACACTCCTACACATTAGTAAGCATGTATAACCATATCAAAATGCTTCTGCATTCATCCCTAACTGGAGTACTTTTTATGTTGAAAATCAAAGTGCGGTCTAGAAATCGAGTGTGGTTTCAGCCCACTATTCTGGAACTGCACTAAAATTCAGTCCATTTTATTTCTGGTTTTTTAATCCTCGGCTAGAGCTAAAGAAAAGAAAAACACATGATGAGATTTTTGCCACATGCAACCCTTTTTTCCCCCCACCATTAACAGTAGCCATAATTCAACTTCGGGAATACTAAAACCAATAAAACATAGACTTACAGCTGAACCGATGCTGGCTTTAGCATAGTCTGTGCCCTTTCTGTGCCTTATTTTCTGTGGGATCGATGATAACTTGATGATCTGAAAACTACTCGAGGAAACAGCCTCCCCATATCCTAACTTCTCCACGCGAGTGGAAAACAAACATACGCTGCAATGGAACACTTGCTTTGTGTACGGATCAGTGTGGATGTTTTTGTTATTTTGTTGCTCCTTTGACGTGGTTTGTGTTAAGAGCAACTAAAGTAGGACACAGTTTCAAACAGTATGCATTGCCTAAGACAGGTGTGGAAATACTGGATACTGTCTGTTCCAGACACTATTGATTTCTAGGCCAGAGTACACTATGACTGGATTTTAATCTGCGAAGATTTTTAGAGTTTCTAGTGACTAAAACTAAAGTGCGCAGCGCCTAAACTCCCCCCCCCCTTCTCTCTCTCTCTGTTGGCCTTGAACTCGTTCCCCAGTCTTCTTGATCTTGTCACTGACTGCAGAGTGCTTAGACAAACAGAGCGTGTGCGTGGTTGCGTGGTTGCGTGAATGCGAGCGTGCGTGCGTGTGTGCGTGTGTGTGTGTGTGTGTGTGTGCATGCGTGCGCAGGAGGAGAGAGAGAGAGAGAGAGAGAGAGAGAGAGAGAGAGAGAGAGAGAGAGAGAACACACACACACACACACAGACACACAGACACACACACAGAGACAGACAGAGAGAGACAGACAGTTTTCTCATATTCTAGCGCTGTGGAACTAAGGCTCTAAAGAACTGACAGCAGCAGGCAGTACCCACAAATGGCCCTTGCTCCTCTGGGTATCTTCCATGCAGTAGTAAAGGTGTGAAGAAGCATCTTTGGAGAGAGCTTCATGACTATTGCAGGAGACATGGGAAGACACTGCACTGCACTGCCCTTCCATGGTGGATACTGCATGCAAAGATGTGTGTGTCTGGTGCGTATCTTTTACAAAATCACGACAGGAAAAGGATTGTGTGTGTGTGTGTGTGTGTGTGTGTGTGTGTGTGTGTGTGTGTGTGTGTGTGTGTGTGTGTGTGTGTGTGTGTGTGTGTGTGTGTGTGTGTGTGTGTGTGTGTGTAGTAGTAGTAGTAGTTCTTCAGTTTAACGTCCTTCCACTAAATAGTGATATCAGACGGGAAGGTGTATGTATGTGTGGATGTGTGTGTGTGTGTGTGGTGGGGGGGGGGGGGGGGTGCACATAGCTAAACATCGGCAATAAACTAACATAAGTCTGATTAAGCATAAACAAGAAACTTTGAAAAGGAGGAAATAACAGTTCAAACACTAACTTTGCAATTTCTACAACTAATAAACTTCAAAGTACTACAAGTATCTGATAATAGGACTATGAGTTAAAGACAAAACAATATCTTTCATCAAAGAGGCATCTTTAAGAATTTGGTCTAAGCGGAGGGCTGGGAAGGTGGGTAAAAATGATTTTAGATCTCGACATTGTAAAAGAATATGAGCATTGGTAATTGTTTCACCACAGATACATGTTGCTGTTTTTGAAAATTTAGATCTAAAAGCATTAAGCTTAAACCTGTAAATGAGGGATACAACATTTCTATATTCATGTGAATTACGAAATTTAGTATTACCGAAAGATAATAAATGAGTTATGTCATCACTCCAGGAAAACCTGTGTGTGTGTGTGTGTGTGTGTGGTGTGTGTGTGTGTGTGTGTGTGTGTGTGTGTGTGTGTGTGTGTGTGTGTGTGTGTGTGTGTGTGGTGAGAGAGATAGTGAGTGAGTGAGTGAATGTGTGTACATGCGCACGCGTGTGTGTGTACGTGCACGCGTGCGTATGTATGCATGTATGTATGTATGTATGTATGTATGTATGAATGGATGGATGGATGGAAATATGTATATTTGTTTGTATGTATGTATGTATGTATGTATGTATGTATGTATGTATGTATGTATGTATGTATGTATGTATGTATGTATGTATGTATGTATGTATGTATGTATGTATCTATGTGTGTGCGTGCGTGCGTGCACGCGTGCATGTGTGTATGAGACTGAGTGTATGTGCATACTTTTGAATAATGTTTGTGGATCCATTTGTCCGTACCACCTGTGCCTACATTTAACTCCTATCACACACACACATACACACATGCATACATACACAGTACACACACACACACACACAGACACACACACACAGACACAGACACAGACACAGACACACACACACACACACACACACACACACACACACACACACACACACACACACACACGCATGAAGAACATTTAGCGCACACGTTAAATCCTGTTCCGCTTTTCGCAAGCGTAGGCCATTGTGTGCAGGTGGGAACAGATGACAAAATTTACAAAACTGCATACACACGGGGACTTGATGAAAAAAAAAAGATGAGTGTTTATTCCATTATCCTCGATATAAAAGAATAAATAAAATAAAATAAAACACACACACAAACACAAACACACACACACACATTCACACACACACACACACACACACACACACACACACACACACACACACACACACACACACACACACACACACACATACACACCCCACACACACACACACGAACACAGACACACACACTGTTGTCAAACTGTCAAAATGAAACAGAGAGTCAGGAAATCTGGATGACTTCATTCCACTCCTCTAGCTAATAGTAATATAAGCCCTGTGCCAGAGGAGACGCAGTGTCAGCCTGAAGCTAGGCTAAAGCAGCCTTCACTTTTCCATGGCTCCTTCCTTCTCCGCTTTCCGCGCCCATCTTCTATATGATCTTGGATCACCTGAATGCCACTGAAAAGAAACAGCTTCTCTACAGGATTGAAAAGAAACAGCTTCTCTACAGGATTGAAAAAGAAACAGCTTCTCTACAGGATTGAAAAGAAACAGCTTCTCTATAGGATTGAAAAGAAACAGCTTCTCTACAGGATTGGAAAGAAACAGCTTCTCTACAAATCCTGACTTCTTCATGAGGGGTTAAAACAAACATTGTTTGCTGGCACTGCTTTGTCCACAGATTTGGTGGGGAGGTTTGTTTCCTGTGACTTGAAGAACCCACGCCGAAGGCAGATCCAATCCAAGCCAATGATGTTGCTTAGACCCCCGCCGCCGGAGGCAGATGCGCTGGGCCTGACTTGTCAGGTGCTTAACGATAGCAGAACACATTTTTGCTCATATTGATAATCGACAGTAGTTGCTGTCGGGGCGTTTGACAACGACGGCGACGGCGACGACGACGACGAAGAAGACATGGAGATAATGTGAAGAACAGAATCAGGCGCAGTGTGTGAGAGAGCAGCTTTAGCTGTTGACAGGGTGGTTTTTCTCTCTCTCTGCCTTCAGAGCAGTGAAGTAAACTGCCCACTCCTGCCTCTTCTCAGGACTGCAGCGTGTTCCGCCAACATGTTTTATTCACACCCACCCTCCTCCCTGGGGGGGGGGGGGGGGGACACAAACCTCCCTTCCTTCTTACACCCCTCCCCCCCCCTCTTTTCATTTTCAGTTAAGACACTGACGAACAGTTCTTAGAATTAATGGAAGAAAGAGGGAGAGAGAGAGAGGGAGAGAGAGAGAGAGAGTGAGAGAGAGTGAGTGTGTGTGGTGTGTGTGTGTGAGAGAGAGAGAGAGAGAGAGAGAGAGAGAGAGAGAGAGAGAGAGGAGAGAGAGAGAGAGAGAGAGAGAGAGAGAGAGAGAGAGAGAGAGAGAGAGAGAGAATGAATGAATGAATAATCTTTATTTTTCAAGGGTAACAGAGTAAGTAAGCATTACATACTTTTTTTTCATCCGCCCTAGAGAGAAGAGAGAGAGAGAGAGGGAGAGATGAGAGAGAGAGAGAGAGAGAAGAGAGAGAGAGAGAGAGAGAGAGAGAGAGAGAGAGAGAGAGAGAGAGAGAGAGAGAGAGAGAGATAGAGAAGGAGAGAGGAGAGAGAGAGAGATTGTACATCATGTAGTGGTAGGTTTATGTATGGTGATGTGGTACTTGGCTTATATTGACAACATGGGTACTATTTCAAATTTGTCTTCATTTTTTTACGTCAGGGTTGATTTTGTGAAGGATTGTTTTGGGGAAAATATCTCAAATATGTTCGTTTGCTTTCAAACATAAATGAGGAAAGTACAAAACACACTTGTTAGTTAGTTAGTTAGTTAGTTAATTCTTCAGTTTAACATCCTTCCACTAAATAGTGATATCAGACGGGAAAGTGTATAATTATGGGTGAGTGAGTGTGTGTATAGGGGAGGGGGGGGGGGGGGGGGGCTGGGTGGGTTGCGGTGAGCACATAGCTAATTATCTTCATTAATTAAACAACTATAAAAACCTACAGTTAAAAACCATAGAACAAGAATAATGAAAAGACAGAAATAACAGCTTTAAAACACACTTCGTTTATCCACCTACATGTCACATTAAAATTCATCAACGTTATCAACCCAACATAAATCCCTGCGTGCAAGTCACTTACTCAATGGTGAGGAGCGGTTAGTAAGAGAACACTCGCTTGTCTGACGCGGGTTGACTTGGAAATCTATCCTTTCATTTCATCTAACGCCATCGTGAACTGAAAAAAAGAAAACACAAAAAAACCCCAACGGAGACTCAGAGACAAGACTCCAAAGGGCAAGTGTGGCTCCAGGCAGGTGTAGAATTGCCCTGTCTGTTCCAGACACTGCTGCTGCTGCTGCTGCTGCTGTTCTTCCTAAGTGCACTATGGCTGGAGTGGTTCTGTGATTTTATCTCATCACATCATGCTGACCAACAAAAAAAAATCTTTAGAATGAAACGGGTGTTGAATTTCGCTTTTTTTTGTTGTTGTTGTCGCTTTGAATATATGTACACACATGTATGTATGCAAAGAAAAGAAAAAAGAGAAAAGAAATGGAGAGAGAAGAGAGAGAGAGAGAGAGAGAGAGAGAGAGAGAGAGAGAGAGAGAGAGAAGAGAGAGAGAGAGAGAGAGAGAGAGAGACATACAGACAGACAAACAGACACAGACAGAGAGACAGACAGAGACAGAGAGAGAGAGAGACAGAGAAAGAGGGAGAGAAAGAGAGAAGAGACAGAGACAGTGGGAGAGAGAGGAGACAGACAGAGACAGAGACAGACAGAGACAGAGAGAGAAAGAGAGAGACAGAGAGACAGAGACAGAAAGAAAGACCGAGAGAGAGAAAGACAGAGAGAGACAGAGAGAGAGACAGAGACAGAGAGAGACAGAGACAGAAAGACAGGGAGAAAGAGAGAGAGAGAGACAGAGACAGAGAGAGAGAAAGAGAGAGATACAGAGACAGAAAGACAGAGAGAGAGAAAGACAGAAAGAGAGAGAGACAGAGAGAGAGAGAAGCAGGCAGAGAGGCAAACAAACAAACAGACAGACAGACAGATAGATTTTTTTTAATAACCTCTCTAATCATTAATGAAGACCTCTAAACGGTTCAGAGTTTGGACACCAAGCCAGCAGGAGTAATTCTGTGATGATGACCAGTCTGGCAAAAAAAACGAACAAAGAAACTGGTGACTGCACTGAAGAGAAACCAAGCAGAAACACAAGTGGCATCAAGATCGGTGGTCTAGGTGGTAACGCGCCTTGCCTAGAAAGCAAAAAAGTCCGGGTCGGAATGTGCGGTGGTTCGTACCCCGTTTGGGCCCGAAACTTTTCCTCCTATCCATTAGACCCTGAGTGGTGGTCTGGGCGCTATGGTCTTTTGGATGAGACGATAAACCGAGGTCCCGTGTGTTACACATGACTATTTAACGCACGTAAAAGAACCCACGGCAACGAACGGGTTGACCCTGGCAAAATTCTGTAGAAAAAAAGCCACTCTGATAGGGAAACAAATACAGTTGCATACAGGAAATTTTTTTTTAAAAATGGGTAGGCGCTGCACCTTGTGTGACGCGCTCTCCTCAGGAAGAGAGAGAGAGAGAGAGCAGCCCGAATTTCACGCAGAGAAATCTGCTGTGACACAAAGTGGTATAAAATACAAGATAAAGTCTACAGTCTGCAGAGGTTGACATGACAGGAGCAGAGAGCGATCAAAAACCCTGGTCATCATTACAGACCAGCAATCAGGAAAACTAGGTCAATAAGATCATCTCTTTTTCTTTTTCGGATTTCCTGTGTACGTCTTGCATCGCCCTCGATAGTATGTATGTCCCGTCTGCTCTGGATATTGCACCTAGGTGTGTGGTTTGTTTTGTGTGTGTGTTGTGTTGTGTGTGTGTT
>JASPKP010004511.1:0-2500 GCA_030674155.1 Stramonita haemastoma | reverse complement strand
CAACGGACACTTTAGAAGAGTGTTTAAGACCAGACGCTTTGATCCCCTGGGTCCATGAATTAGTGAGTTGGAATATCTGATGAATTAAAGGTGGGTTTTTTTACGATTTTCCCAGGTCAGTTTGAAGTGCAGACCTGCCAGTGGCTTAATTTCTTTAGTATACATCCCAATGCAAAGATCAAATAATATGCACGTTAAAGATCCTGTCATTCATGCCAGTGTTTGGGTTGGGTTATAGAAACACCAACATACCCAGCATACATCCCCAAAGTTGGGATGCAGCTACCTTAATGGTGGGCAAAATGATAACACACGCAATACAAAACCACTTGGTAAACCTAGGAGCTATAGCCCAGAAACGAAAAAAAACAAAACAAATCCAAATCTAGAAACAGTTTTTTGACGTCCATATGGTTGTGTAAGGTATGATAGTTAGGACATTGCTAAAAAAAATGTTTTTACTGGGGTATGCTTTTATCTGCTGGAAAAAGCATATCCTCTCTCTCTCTCTCTCTCTCTCTCTCTCCTCTCTCTCTCTCTCTCTCTCCCTCTTTGTCTCTGTGTCTGTCTTGTCTGTCTGTCTCTCTGTGTCTCTGTCTGTCTGTGGCCTAGTGGTTAGGGGCGTTGTACTCGTAATTTTAAAGGTTGCGGGTTCGATCCCAGCTATTCCGCTATGGCGTTGTGCCTTTGGGAAAAGGCACTTTACGGCTATTTTCTCACCCACCCAGGTGTAAAAGGGTACCAACCTTGTGTTGGGGGTTTAATCTGCGATAGACTGGCGTCCTATCCAGGGGGAGTCTATGACTCTCAGTCGCTTAACGCCACAGAAACACGGGTAAGCACCTGCCTGATGACCTCATGGTCGGGACAGACTTTAACTTTTTTTTTTTTTTAACACATACAAAATCCTTGTTTACAGTAAATATAAGCACTATTTTACAATGTACACCAATGCACCGAAACCACCCTACATGAGTATATCAAAGCTGACGGTAGGAACGAAAGTGGAATGGCTTTAGCTGTTGACAGAGTGGTGTTTCTCTCTGCCTTCAGTGCAGTGAAGTCAACTGCCCACTCCTGCCTCTTCTCAGGACTGCAGCGTGTTCCGCCAACATGTTTTATTCACACCCACCCTCCTCCCTGGGGGGACACAAACTCCTCCCTTCTTACACCCCCTTCTACTCTTTTTCTGTGTGTGTTAGTAGAAAGTCACTAAACAACCCCCAGTTTTTTAGACGAAAAAGATATATGGTGTAATGATAGTTTCTGTGTAAGTAGAAAGTCACCTAAACAACCCCCAGTTTTTTAAGACGAAAAAGAATATATGGTGTAATGATAGTTTCTGTGTAAGTAGAAAGTCACCTGAACAACCCCCCAGTTTTTTAGACGAAAAAGAATATATGGTGTAATGATAGTTTCTGTGTAAGTAGAAAGTCACCTAAAAACACCCCCCAGTTTTTAAGACGAAAAAGAAATATATGGTGTAATGATAGTTTCTGTGTAAGTAGAAAGTCACTAAACAACCCCCAGTTTTTAAGACGAAAAAGAATATATGGTGTAATGATAGTTTCTGTGTAAGAGAAAGTCACCTAAACAACCCCCAGTTTTTAAGACGAAAAAAGAATATATGGTTAATGATAGTTTTCTGTGTAAGTAGTAGAAAGTCACCTAAAACAACCCCCAGTTTTTTAGACGAAAAAGAATATATGGTGTAATGATAGTTTCTGTGTAAGTAGAAAGTCACCTAAACAACCCCCCAGTTTTTTAGACGAAAAAGAATATATGGTGTAATGATGTTTCTGTGTAAGTAGAAAGTCACTAAACAAACCCCCCAGTTTTTTAAGACGAAAAAATATATGGTGTAGTGATGTTCTGGGCTTCTACAGGAAAATGTTTTTTTCCATGGCTGCATTTTAGAATCACTCAGTTTTTATCGATCAGACAGATTATTATATGCATTCGAATAAAAATCAACGCATTGCGCTGACTTTTTAAGTGGTCTTCTTAATTGGAAAATATAGTTACATAGTAGCGAAGACATGAACGATAGTGAAAAAATAAAGGTTAATCAAAACATAACGGAATTGTGATTGAATGTCCGTTTTGTTCAAAAGTTACTTAACATAATTTCACAAGTACCTGTTTCTATCACAACGATCGAAGGAAAGGAATCACACACACTTACATGTGTAACCAGACTTTTCTTACAGTTTGTTATAAGGGCTTCCGTTGCTTTAAAAAAAAATCTACGAATGCATGCAGAAAGAAACCCTTTACTTGAAAGGTGCTTTTGATTTTTCATGAACTGGGGGCAACAAAACGCCCCGCAGGGTCAAAATTGCTTTTTTGGGAATAACTTTTAAAAAACCTTACAAAATACGTACTTTAAAAAAAATAGGTATGAAGGAAGAGATACATTGAAACGTATACACATTTCGTTGTAAAAAGGCAAGTTTTCTTCATGAAGGAAATAACGTCATAGGTTGATCAATCAACCCAA
>JASPKP010004510.1:0-17522 GCA_030674155.1 Stramonita haemastoma | reverse complement strand
TTTAACCCACTTTGCCTTTTTCAGGCGCAGTAAAACAGTCCCTGTTAACCCACTTACGCCTGTTTTGGGGGGGTCAGTAAAGACAGTCACTGTTAACCCCACTTACTGCCTATTTTCGGGGGTCAGTGAAGACAGTCACTGTTAACCCGCTTACTGCCTGCTATTTTCGGGGGTCAGTGAGGAAAAGCCCTGTTAACCCACTTACTGCCTGTATTCAGGGGTCAGGGGAAGACAGTCACTGTTAACCCATTTAAACTGCCTCTATATTCAGGGGTCAGTGAAGACAGTCACTGTTAACCCACTTTACTGCCTGTATTCAGGGGTCAGTGAAGACAGTCACTTTTAACCCTGACTTACTGCCTGCTATATTCAGGGGTCAGGGGAAGACAGTCACTGTTAACCCATTTACTGCCTGCGTATTCGGGGTCAGTGAAGACAGTCACGTTAACCCACTTACTCCCCTGTATTCAGGGGTCATTGAAGACATCACGTTAACCCACTTACTGCCTATATTCAGGGGTCAGTAAAAGACATTTCACTGTTTAACCCATTTACTGCCTTATTCAGGGAAATTCAGTGAAGACAGTCACTGTTAACCCACTTACTGCCGGGATTCAGGGGCGGGAAGACAGTCACTGTTAACCCACTTACTCCCAAATAGAGACAGACTGGACAGACAGGACGGACTTCTCTGCATCAATTAAAAGTTTTTCCTTTTTCCAAAGGGGTGGTTGCAGAAAAATGGGAAAAAAAAGTGGTATTTAAATTTGTTTAAAGTTAGAGTTTAAATTGTACGGGAAAAGAATATCATGTTTCATATAATCATTTTTTTTTTTTCTTTTTTTTTTTATTTTCTTGGCAAGACCCCCCAAACACCAATAGTGATTTTTTTTAAAATTTTTTGAAAGCAACCTTTTTGACCGCCATCAAGGTAGTTAAATTCCGTTTTGGGGAACACACTGAAAATCGAACCTCCCAAATTTTTTGCCAGCACAGTCGGGAGAAACGTCCCTGCTCTTTCCATTTTTAAAACTGTCATGGGTTCTTTTGGCGTGCAAAAGTCTGTAAGCTCACGGGTCTGACGGGTTTAAAATTTTTCCCCCCCAAAGACTTAAAATTCTTTTCGATTTTCCCGTAAAAAACCCTGAAAAGGAAAAAAGAAAGGCGGGGAAAATCGAACCTAAAACCCTTCACGTTTTTTTGTTGTTTTTTTTATACTTGTTAACCAGGTAAATGTCTAAAAGGTTATGGTACCTTCCTTCTTATGTTTCACACGAACAGATGCCTGCTAGATGCCAAAATGCAAGTTAATACATTTTCTGAGTTCGAGCATGTTGTGATCTCTGTGCTTATTGTCACCTTTTAACATCAATTTGTACGTAATGCATGTTTCTTTGTGAATACACACTTATTTCAAACCACAAGACATTCAGACCGACAAACCTGACGGACAAACAGACAGACAAGTAGACCAACAGACAGACAGACAAACTAATAATGACAATAATACCTTGAGGACTGCCTCCCCCTTTGACTTTCGGAGGACGGTCGATGCTATCGATGCGACATCTGGCTGGAGGTTCGTCCACTTGGAAGTTTAGGATGCTCCAGGCTGAGCCACTGACACCTGCCGAGCGGACACGCAGACAAACGCACTGACATGCAGCTAGTCATGCATTACTCTACTTACTCTATGTGATTACTTCAAATCTAAATGCCTGGATTGGGGGTGTGAGGGGGGGGGAGGTGGGTAACAATGGGTGGAAGATAAAGAGGGACAGGCGGGCAGCAGGCAGACAGACCAGAGAGAGAGAGAGAGAGAAAGAGAGAGAGAGAGAGAGAGAGAGAGAGAGAGAGAGAAGACAGACAGACAGACAGACAGACAGACAGACAGACAGACAGACAGACAGACAGACAGACAGAGACACAGACAGACAGACAGAGACACAGACAGACAGACAGAAAGGCAGAGACAGACAGACAGAGAGACAGAGACAGACAGACAGAAAGAGACAGAGATAGAGACAGACAGAGAGAGAGAGAGACAGACAGACATAGAGACAGAGACAGAAACCGAGAGAACGATCTCTTTTGTTGAAGATATTACCATGAAGGTGCAGGAAAAGGCAGGTAGGTTTATCATGAAGAAAGTGAGAGACTGCTTCAAATAATTTTTATGCAGCCAGAAGAAGAATCATCCGGAAAAAATCTTGGATATATCGAACAATTCCTACATTAAAATTGGGTGCGCGCGTGTGTATGTGTGTGCGCGTGTGTATGTGTGTGTGCGTGCATGCGCGCGCGCGCGTGTGTGTGTAAATAACGCCAGGTAGCAATTTTACGACCTGCAAGGCTTTTTCTTTCTTTCTTTCTTTTTATATTTTGGGGTGGGGTTTTTTGGTGGTGAGTGGGGGGTAGCACCATTTGAGAACTAGACAGAATCGCCAAGCAAAGAATGGGAAAGTACATTCCCAAGCCCATGGCAGTGCTTTACAGAAAACACCCATGTCTTATGTTATGTAATGCTTTATTCATAACAGGCTGTGCAGAAAAGATCGCCTTGTGCAGGTGGGTTGTTTGTGTGGTGTGTGTGTGTGTGTGTGTTGTGTGTGTGTGTGTGTGTGCGTGTGTGTGTGTGTTTGTGTGTGTGTGTGTGTGTGTGTTGGAGGAGAGAGAGAGAGAGAGAGAGAGAGAGAGAGAGAGAGAGAGAGAGAGAGGAGAGAGAGAGAGAGAGAGAGAGGAGAGAGAGAGGAGAGAGAGGAGAGAGAGAGAGAGAGAGAACAGAGAAGACAGAAGACAGAAGACAGACAGACAAGCAACACACACACACACAACTCTCCTCTCTCTTCTCTCTCCTTTCATACACACACTACACAAACATATGTACACACACACATTCTCTTCTCTCTCCTTCTCTCTCTCTTCTCTTCTCTCTTCTCTCTCTCTTCTCTCATCTCAGTCTCTCTTAATATGTCTCGTTTCTGTCATGTCTGCTGACTGTCCATCACCTGTCGTCCCCTTCTTCTGTCTTCTCGTCTGTCTTCTCTTTCTTCAACACACACACAACACACACACACACACACACACTCTACCACCACTATCACCACACTCACCACATCACTCCACACTCACTCCTCGTGTGACGAGATGATGCCTTCTGTCGAATGTCATCATGTTATATGTCATAGTACCAGTCTTACTTTCCATAGTTCTGGTAGAAACGACCCACACACACCAACAAGCCACTTAACATAAAGAACAAGTACACACATAAAGCACGGAGGACAGATTAGGTCTAGCGAATACATGGTTAAGTCAAGTACCACTACTCCATAGATGGTAGCAATGAGCCACAACACCAGTGCGTGCCACTGTATCAAAGAAGAGAGTAGCTGAATAACCATAACAATAGTGTGCTAGCGATACAGTAGTCAAATAACCACAAACAAACCACAACAGCAAACAAAAAATACCCACCAAAAAGAACCTACAAGCAGCATGCATAACAACCAAAGGAAACAAACAAACGAACAAAAAAATTCGAGTCCTATGATCATCTACCAAAATTGGCAAAAGCAAGAAGGAAAACAAACAAACGAACAAACAAAAACAAAATGTAAAACCAAAACGGAAAAAAGGATTAAAAAAAAACACCACACAAAGAAACAAATTTTAACGAAAAAAACAACACAACCCGAAAAATAGAGCAATAAAGAACGACAACAAAATTTTAAAAAAAGGTAGAAACATAAAAAGCCTCCTCAAAACTCAAACAAAACACAAGGCAAAAACAAAGAGGCAGTTTGATTCATATTCTCTCTCTCTCTCTCTCTCTCTCTCTCTCTCTCTCTCTCTCTCTCTCTCTCTCTCTCTCTCTCTCTCTCTGTGTGTGTGTGTGTGTGTGTGTGTGTGTGTGTGTGTGTGTGTGTGTGTGTGTGTGTGTGTGTGTGTGTGTGAAGGGGGGGTTACAAAAAAGAAAAAAGACTAACAACAGCAAGGAGGAAGAGAGAGAGGTGTGTGTGTGTGTGTGTGTGTGTGTGTGTGTGTGTGTGTGTGTGTGTGTGTGTGTGTGTGTGTGTGTGTGTGTGTGTTCAAGTGTGTGTGTGTTCAAGTGTGTGTGTTTCAAGTGAGTGTGTGTGTGTGTGTGTGTGTGTGTGCGCGCGGGGCGAGAGAGAGAGAGAGAGAGAGAGAGAGAGAGAGAGAGAGAGAGAAGAGAGAGAGAGAGAGAGAGAGAGAGAGAGAGAGAGAAAACAGACAGACAGACAGACAGACAGACAGACAGTCAGACAGAGAGAGACAGAGAGACAGACAGACAGACAGACAGACAGACAGACAGACAGAAGCAAATGGAAAGAAGCAAAGGCTCAGTGTATACTTACCATTATTTTTCTTGTTGTTTTTCTTCTTTTTTCTGTTTCTCCTTCTTCCACCAACATTGATGTAGGCCGCTTGGTTGTTACTTCCCAGAGTTTCTTTCAGCGCCCGGTTGATGGCATTTTGGATTTGCTCCTTGAGAGGGCCCCTCATCTCCCCTTGGTTCGTGCGGCACGCGCCGCACGCTTTACTCACGCTGCATGCTGCGTTTCCTGTAAGTGGGGCCCCGCAAAGGGGAGGCAGACATTTATTGTTTGGGGGAGGGGGGGAGGATTGGGGGGGGAGGATGGGGGGGGGGAGGTACGGGCCTGGACTTGGAACGAGTTTGGAATTCCGGGGATAGTTGAGTAATTGCGGAATGGGCAGAAGAAATGATGTACGTGTGTGTGTCTGTCGGTCTGTGGCTTATTCTCTCAAATTGTCAATACTTCCTCCACCACCCCCCATCCCTCTACATCAATCTCCCGTCGTTTTCCTTACGCGTTTATCTAGCTTAGTGTCTTACACTGTGTTTTTTTGTGTGGGTGTTGAGAGAGAGAGAGAGAGAGAGAGAGAGAGAGAGAGAGAGAGAGAGAGAGAGAGAGAGAGAGAGAGAGAGAGAGAGAGATGTGTGCGCGCGCGCGTGCGCGCACGCGCGCGTGTGTGTGTGTGTGTGTGTGTTGTGTGTTGTGTGTGTGTGTGTGTGTGTGTGTGTGTGTGTGTGTGTGTGTGTGATTTCGCTTGAACTCCAAGCTTTACCAATGGTGAGAATTTTTGTGGATGCCACCACTTTTGCCTAAAGTTAAGGCAGCCGTATTCCAATTTCAGGGATGGTGTCAAAACACCAATGTGCATACGTTCCGTTTGTTGTTTGTATTTTTTTGTTTGTTTTTTCCTGTCATCCGTTCCTACCGACACATAAAGGCCTACACTTTCGAAAGGCAGGAAGGGTTTAAACGGGTTGTGCAAGATATTCTGCGTGTATTTGCACACGGGGCCTTGGTTCATTATCTCACCCAAAGGATTTGCGGGGAAGTTTAGTCAGTACTGATGTTAACTCCATGAGGAAAAATCTCCCTAAACGGGAGCTACGGTAGTGGCTCGATCCTGGGCTGTCAGACCACGAGTGCCGCCAGCGCTCTAACCACTAGGCTATCCTGACCCCCTCCCCCCCACCTCCGCTCCCCGAGAATAAATAACCCAAGAAAGAAAGATGTATACGAGGGTGGCTGCAGCCTGTGAGTGTTTTATGAGAGAGAGAGAGAGAGAGAGAGGAGGAGAGATGAGAGAGAGAGAGAGAGAGAGAGAGAGAGAGAGAGTGAGGTGTGTGTGTGTGTGTGTGTGTGTGTGTGTGTGTGTGTGTGTGTGTGTGTGTGTGTGTGTAGTGTGTGTATAGTGTGTGTGTGTTGTGTGTGTGGTGTGTATGTGTGTGTGTGTGTGTGTGTGTGTGTGTGTGTGTGTGTGTGTGTGTGTGGTGTGTGTGTGTGTGTGTGTGTGTGTGTGTGTGTGTGTGTGTGTTGTGTGTGTGTGTGTGTGTGTGTTGTGTGTGTGTGTGTGTGTGTGTGTTGTGTGTGTTGTGTGTAGTGTGTGTGTGTAGTGTGTGTTGTGTGTGTGTGTGTGTGTAGTGTGTGTGTGTGTGTGTGTGTGTGTGTGTGTGTGTGTGTGTGTGTGTGTGTGTGTGTATGCAGAATCATAAGTATGTCGGTGACTGCTGCTTGCGTGCCAGTGCATCGCTGTGCTGTACTGTGCTGTGCTGCGCTATGCTGTATGTGCATAAAGTTACGGTGCACAGCAGCGCGTCTACTATGCGTGCCTGCTGTACCGGCTGGCAGCATTTCTGCGTGCGTGCGTGCGTGCGTGTGTGTGTGTGTGTGTGTGTGTGTGTGTGTGTGTGTGTGTGTGTGTGTGTGTGTGTGTGTGTGTGTGTGTGAGTGTGTGTGAGTGTGCGTGCCTGTGTGCGCGCATGTGTATTTATGCGTGCGTGTGTGCTTGCGCACGCACGTGTGTGTACGCGCGCGCGTGCGTGCATGTGCCTGTGTGTATTATTGTTCTTGTTGACAAAATGATGACGAAAATATTAACCAGAGGAATTCTAATAACTAGATAAAGACCATTACATCTGAACAGCGCTTAACAAACTTTTAAGTCAAACCTGTGCAGAGTATAACAATGTCTGGTGAAAAAGAACACAACAGAAACTACAACAAATTTTTCATTTGCCCATCCCCCTGCCGTTGTAATATATATATATATATATATATATATATATATATATATATATATATATATATATATATATATATATATATATATACATACATACATACATACACATGTATATATATATACATACATATTAAGTAATGTCAGAATATGTATATAAAAAGTAATGTCAGTGTTCCTATTCCTGAAATATATTTTACTACTTTGTAGATATTGACACACCCACCGCACTTTTCTCTGTTTGGTGCACAATCTTTTTCAGAGGTGTTTTTTTTTGTTAATTTTTGTTCCTAGACTTCCATTCTGTCTTTAAATATTATTTTGGTTTCAAGTTTTTGTTGGCATGGGGTTTTTCCCCTTTTACCTTAGATCTTTGTTACATAGGTTAATTTTTTTAATATCCCATTCATTTTTTTCTGTTTCCATTAATTTTATAACTTCAATTTTCTTTCCGACTCTCTTATACTTTGATCTTGAAACTTGGTGTTGTAGATATGATCTTCAATGAATTATCTGACAAGGAATACTCTTTCTGGAACCACAAGTAGGCTAGTCCACCTCAGGATGTCATCATCACCACACCTTTCCTTTCCCGTCAACTCATTGCATGTCACAATACCACGTGATCATCTCCCCCCCCCCCCCCCCCCCCCTCCATCACCTTAACTACTTGCACGTGCAATATCACCTTACAACCGGCGAAAACCACGTGTCTCTCACAGGTCTCATGGCTTCACACGTTCAGAACTATTTTGTTAATACCTTTGTCTTTAATTCTTCCTCAGACTTGCAGAAAACAAGACAACCTCTGGCACAGTAGTACGTAACAATCATAGAAGATGCCAAAAAAAAAAGCCATGAATCACTAAAAGACTTTCTAGAACTTCTCAGAAACCTGGTCGTCTGACTTTTTTTTTGGGGTTTTCTAGTTCATTCATCATGACAACCATCGTAACAAAACGACCGGTCAAAAGAACAGAAAATAACGAAACTATAACGACAGAAAATCCAAATCACTTACCAACAATCGAACGATTTAATTTATGAAGAAGTTGAGAGAAGCGAAGTCGGTAGCGATCATGCACAAGTCTTGAAGCCTGAATCTCGTTCATTCTGAGCCAAGTCTCGCGGCATTTACCTCCCCTTCACGAGAGAAAGGAAGAGAAGGGGAGGCGGGGGGCGATTGTTCCATTGCCAAAAAGGTTTGTGCACTTGCCTTCAGGTATGTCATGATGGAACTGGGATGAGTAAGGTTGTGGTTGGTTGGGGGGGGGGGGGGGGGGATGGAGAGAAGAGAAGAGGGATGCTAAAGCAGAAGAATAGGCAGCAAGAGCTTAGTCACAGTGTGTGGTGGTGAAGGCGAACAACACAGATGTTTTCTGTTATTGCTTGGTTCAGTCACAGACATATAATGTAGGTGAAAACCTCGATACGATTATTGATACTGACGAAAGGTTAGGAAAGAGAGAGAGAGAGAGAGAGAGGAGAGAGAGAGAGAGGAGAGAGAGAGGAGAGAGAGAGAGAGAGAGGAGAGAGAGAGAGAGAGAGAGCAGCCTGAATACTAAACATACTGGTGACCAGCTTTGACTACTGTGCTTCATTTTAAAATGTATATATGTATGTATATATGTAGTATATCACACACATGTATATGCACATCTATTATCATATATAATTATATATTAATGATTTATATATGTATGACATATGTTTATATTGCTAATAACCCAAGTAGATGTGTCATTTTTGCTTGGTTTCCGTTTGATGAACAAAAAGTAAAACTGATAATTTTGTGCGTGTGTGTATGGATGCGCATGAAGGCTGAACACACCAGCACACACGTACGCACACACTCATGCATTCCTTCCAGATAGTTAAGACAGAACAGAACCCATCCCTCTTTTCACATGACATAGATATTGCACAAGAGCGCAAACCCCACAGGTGTATTCTCTCTCTCTGACGCGCACACGCGCGCGCACACACACGCACGCACGCGTCTTAACTATCTGGAAGGAATGAGTGTGCGCGTACGTGTGTGCTGGTGTGTTCAGCCTTTATGCGCATCCATACACACACACGCGCGCGCGCGCGCGCACCACACACACACAACACACACACACACACACACACTGGATGTAAAAAAAAAACAACCCATTATCCTCGACATAAAGAATAAATAACACATCTCTCTCTCTCTCTCTCTCTCTCTCTCTCTCTCTCTCTCTCTCTCTCTCTCTCTCCTCTCTCTCTCTCTCTTCTCTCTCTCTCTCTTTCAAATTGTCAAAACAGACAGAAGAATGTGAATTTTTTCATTTAATTGTGTTTCTACGTTAAGTAAAACTTAGTTTAAATTTCAATCATTTCAAATCAATCGTTACACGTACAAAAATCTTCCTCTGAAAGCTACGACAAATTACACAATGTAAAATTACTTGTGGTAGCACATTCTTCTCCGTTGTTTGATGTTGGTTTTCGTTGGTTTTGTTTTTTTGTTACTGCCTCTTTTAGAGAGATGGGTTGTTGGAGGGGGGGGGGGGAGTATTAAGATCATAAAAACACCGAACTACAAAATTGCACGCATTTGCGTACACGCAATACGCTTGCATTGGTACGTGCATACGAAGTACAAAAGTGGTATGCCGTTATTATTGTACTCACAAACTTTGACACAGCACTGCTCGAGGTCAGTCTAAAAGTGACAAATAAAATGGTCGGGCAGTAGCACTCTACTTTGTCATAATAAATATACAGGACATGTTATACAACATTAAAACATTTTCCTATTTGTTAAAGACCCCACTTAGCAACAAAGCATTGCGTTAATTCTAATCTAGTTTCAGATATCAGTCTCCTATAAAACACCAAACGCTAAAATGACAAATATAAAACTGACGTGATACTGACCTACACCACACTCCTATCATGTATACACAAATCGTGTAAAATAGGATGTTGACAACAGCATTAAACGTGTGTGTAACATCCATGTAAAAAGTGTAAAATAACAGTAAAACAAAATGATTCTGTACCCTTACAGATATACAGGCTCGTTTCTTTTACTGTAAACTTATAGAGAGATCAAACGTATACTCAAAACATATACGTAGTTCATTTTATTTTTCAATTGTACGCCAGCAATGCATTTCTTTGCTGTCATGCGTTTATTTTTGTCATGTCGGCACGGTCTTGAACTAACAATAATGTGGGCCGATTTATGATCTGATGGTAAAAGAACTGCCATGAGTCTTCAGGTGATCTCTCACTCGTGAAGACCCTGCACAGAAGTCCGAAGTTACCACAGCTAAGACAGCTACAGAAGATCGTTTCCCCAGATTTTGACAGTTTTCCTCCCACCCTTTTGATCACCATTGATTAAAATGTAACAAAACTTTATCAAAATAACCAAGATAAAGTCCAAAATTTCTGCATGATTTTCAAAGTTAAACTGGGTGTTTTTCAGAGTTAAATCAATCGAGTGCTGAAGACTTGGAGAACAGATGACAGTCTCTGAATCCCTAGTGTTCTCCGCATCTTCAGAGAAGGAATCCTTAAATCCTCAAAAGAATGATAGCTTTGTGTGCCCATGATATTCAAAGTTTAAAGAAAAATATAGTGACAGACATTCAGAACAGACGCACTATTTAAATCCCCGTTGGTATGCAGTCATAGTCTACCCCACACTACCACAGCAGTTTGTTCTTGGTCACTACAAATGTAATCCCAGCATGTAGAATACACTTTATCCACTTTGCTCCATAGCTTTGCTTTTTGCTGCATTGTAGTATTTTTCAATACTTTTACCCTACAGCAGGAGGTAGTGCTAAAAGAAATGTATGAAAAAAAAACACTGCGGGTTTCTCTCTAGTTCACACCCAACACGACTAAAATACATGTGTGGGGGCTGGGGAAAGTCAGAATACATACAACCTGTTCGTATTTTTGCAGATTTACTTGATATTCCTCCCCGATTGATCAATTCACATCTGCATTTGTCAAATCGCAGAGTGAGTTTGGTTTTGTTCATGTTGCTATAGCCCTCTCGATATTAGCCTTAAAACCCTTTTTGCAATACAGTTCATGTTTATATCCCCGATATTAGTCTGAAAACCCTTGTTGTTTTAATCTAACATGATGTTGAATATAATATCCCAAATGATATAGAGCCATCTGATAATACGGAAAGCCTCCATTGTCCTGTAAAGTGAACTAGCACCCAGAAACTTCAAGAGTTCTGTTTTTTCCATTAGTCAGTCGACGTCGGAGTCAGATGTCTCTTGTGACTGGCTGCTTATGTCGGCGGCTGTTTGATCAGAAGGCTGGGGTACAGACACTGGGGTAGGAACAGTTTCTGTCCGGGCCTGACTAGGGGAAGGGGTAGCTCCGAGTAACTGCTTGCCAACGCCGTTGAGCACAGCTGTAGGGTCACTAGTCACATTGCCGGACTGTCGCTCTGCTTCGGAAGTCGTATTGTCCTGGGTTCTAGGACGGGCGGGATATGGACCGGTTGGAGGCCTCAGATATGGATTGGCAAGCAGGGGAAAAAACAAACCCTTCTCTTTATACTTCTTCAGTAGATTGTCCCGAAAAGCATTTGTCTGTGTGTTTGTAGACGCGTTTGTCTGCGGCCTGCTCCAGGAGGACATGATCTTTGGAACATGCTGCTCTGAGCTTGGGTCTGAACTTTGTAAATCCACACTTGGGTGAGAATCCGATTTGCTATCACAGGTAGAGGTGTCGACTGGTGACTGGTAACTGTTCTTGGTTGCAGGTTGATTACAGTTATCGACTGCTTTGTCGTGGGCTTTTCCTGCATTAGATGGCTCAGTCTTTTTCAAGTCATGACCGCCATGACTGCTCATTTCGTGCTGAGGACTCTCCTCTGTCCCGCTTTCAGCCGAGCTAGTTGTTTCAGGACGATGGATAGTGTATGTCTCGTTCAGTAAAGGGTAACCCGAACTTTCCCCGCTGGCTGAGGCCTGGCAAACATGGCTCAGTTTCTGGCTGCCGTGTCTGGAGCATTGATTCTGAGGAAAGCATTTGACACAGTGTCTGTGATCTGTCACCTGGGCGCCTGGAAGTTCCAGACTTGTGGCAGCCCTCAGTTTGCTGCTGACGCCCATCGCTGGAGACCTGAAGTTTCGTGACCCTGGGAGATACCGGGTAACCGGCGTGTCCTCGCCCCTGTGCAGAGCCTCTGAACTCACAGCCCCACCAGCTGGAACAGCACTGGTCTGTGCTCTTTTGCCTTCAGCCATTGTGAAGCTTTTCTCACTGAGACTGGGGTAGGAGTGAAACCTGGAATGGTGTTTGCAAAGATTGCTCAGATTGCTGGAATCATTGGATTCAGTTTCAGACATTTCGCTATAACCAGATGTGTTTTCTGCACTGTCGTTGCTTGAGGCAACCTCTTCACCAGGGCTATGCTTTTGTTCGTCATCAAGGAGTTTTTTGGATTCTTCTGTTTTTTGAGGTTGATCATAAACTTGCACAACTTCAGATTGTGGAGATGATGGGTCCTGAATAGGGATAACCTCCTCTCTTAAAGGTTCTTTATGCGCAGATGTTTGAGCAGAGATACTCTCGGCCATATAATGTAGATTGTTCTTTCTTTTTTCACGGGACGCTCTCTCATCCAGCATATGACAGCTGGGTGATTTACGAACAGGGCTAGAATCCTGACTGTCCTCGGCCCACAAGCTGCTGGTTGGGTTGGCGTGCTTCTCTGGGGAAGAGATCTCAACAACAACACGGGTTCCCTTGGTATAAGCTTCTATGTCTAGATTACTGTCATCTTCAATGCTGTTGTTGCTTTCATACTCTGAAGAGAATTCCATGCCACGGAAAAGGTTTTCTGTTCCCACTGAAGGTCGTAGATTCCGACGTGTTTTCACAGCCCAGCCAGATTCTTCTTCACCGCCAAGAAGAGACAAATCATGGTCTTCTAACCAAAACCGGTCTTGCTGATTCGATAGAACAGATGCCCTCGACAGCTCATGCAAACTATAGGTATGTGAGCGGTACAAAGGCATGTCATTCTCGCTCATCACCACCTCTGGTTCGTCGTCTTCATCTTCATCGTTCCCCACAATGGTGAGCTGGGCACTGGCTCCTAGCAAAGACTTTTGCAGACTTAATGTGGCATGGTAACCTGGGTCTGCCCTAAAAACAGAACTGTCCTCGGAGTACTGATCAGAATCAAGGACGACGCTCTGTCCATTACCATCATCATCATCATCATCGTCAACCTCTCTCTTCGTTCTGGACGTTTCGCTCTGGACCGAATTGATCCGATCATTCAAAGGGTCACTGGGGAGAAGGGAATAGCTCGCCCCGCTGTTCACACTGTGTGTGGCGAGGGTCGTGTCTCGGAACGGCGTTGGGGGCGTGAGAGGAGGTACGTAGTCCCCAAACCGGCTCTCTTCACGTGAGCTCTGATGATGGCTCTGGAAGCCAGACACGTTACGGGTGGTTTCGCCGCGCTGGTAACGGTGGAAAAACCGGGTAAAGGACAGCATGGAGGCGCCCAACTGGTCCGCCACCCGGTCCAGGGCAGACCGGTCTTCGCCTGAACTGGAGATCGTCTGTTGCAATTCTGAGGATGTACCAGAGAATAACGGAAAGGAATATTAGTCTACGTCTTTATATCATGTCACATCATTGTGTCATGTCAACATATGTGACGATGTAAACTATGATATATACAGGAATACATGCAGCTTTTTTCAATTTTTCGAATCTGTTCATGGCTCTATGAATCAGAGTTTTGAGTACCATTAACAATTATTCTTGTACGTTCTGAATAAATTTACGTCTATCTTTTTTGTTGTTGCTGTAAATTCATGATCTGTGATGTTTCTACTAGAGCCTATGTCTTCTAATAATATGTATTATCATGCATTTGATTGCTATGTTTATATAGACCTTGCTCTACAGTTTTCCTTGTATAAAAATAATTGCATTGCTTGTTAACATGCCAAAAAAAAAGGTCATGTCATATCTATGCAAGTCATTATGTCACAATGCTACAGGTACTTAACTATGAGAGAGAGAGAGAGAGAGAGAGAGAGAGAGAGAGAGAGAGAGAGAGAGAGAGAGAGAGAGAGAGAGAGAGAGAGAGAGAGAGAGACAGAGACAGAGACAGAGAGAGACAGAGACAGAGACAGACAGACAGAAAAAGAGGCAGAGACAGACGAGAGAGAGACACAGAGAGGCACAGAGAGAGAGAGAGACAGAGACAGAGAGACAGAGACAGAGACAGACAGGCAGAAAAAGAGGCAGAGACAGACGAGAGAGAGACACAGAGAGGCACAGAGAGAGAGAGAGAGAGAGAGAGAGAGAGAGAGAGAGAGAGAGAGAGAGAGAGAGAGAGAGAGAGAGAGAGAGAGAGAGAGAAGGAGAGAAGGAGAGAAGAGAGAGAAGAGAGAGAGAGAGAGAGAGAGAGAGAGAGAGAGAGAGAGAGAGAGAGAGAGAGGTGGTGTGTGTGTGTGTGTGTGTGGTTAGAGGTTAAGGGTCAGAGATAGCACATTCTAAAAAAAAATAACCGAGATATCGGCGGTTCGAATCCCATTTGACGCCAGACTTTTCTTCCCATATACAAGATCTTCAGTGGTGGTCTGGGTGCTAGTCTTTTGGATGAGACAATAAATTGAAGCCCCGACTGCAACCCGCGTGCATTTGGCACACGCAAAAGCCCCTGACAACTGGTACAAGTATACAACCCACAGAAATGGAGTCATATATTGCTCTCATTGTGCTGCCCCCAATCACTCCTCAGTGAGTTAATGGGAGAAAAGGTGTGCGTGTGCGTTGTGTGTTGTGTGTGCGTGTGTGTGTGTGTGCGTGCGCGTGCGTGCCTGCGTGCCTGCGTGCCTGCGTGCCTGCGTGTTCTACAGAAGGTTACTTGTTGCCTTGGGTTTCTTTCACCTGAAGTAGATTTGTAGTCTATTGCACACAAGACCTCGGTTGATAGTCCTAACCAAAAGACTAGTACCCAGACTGCCTCTCAAATGAAATGGATTTTTTTTTTGGGGGGGGGGGGGGGGGGGGGGGGGGGGGGTGTCTAAAGTTCGCGTTCAAACAAAAGATCGAACTCACGACTTTTCGCTTTCTAGTTACTTCTACACTACTGATATCAGAAACTATCCGGCAACGAGATGGGATAGACAAGAGGTTAAAGCATTGCACTCGCAATCTGATGACCCGGGTTCGAATCCTGTTCTTAAGGATTTTTTTCCCCCTGGAGTTAACATCAGTGCAGACTCCACTCTCCCCAAAAGTCCTTCGAATAAGACTATAAACCGAGGCCTCGTGTGCGAACACGCGCAGAACATCTTTTGCGCACACGTAAAATCCTGTTCCGCTTTTCGAAAAAGTAGGCCATTATGTATGTGCCGGTGGGAACAGATGAGAAAATTTACAAAACTGCATACACACGGGGACTGGATGTAATAATAATATAAAAAAAAGCACACGAGTGTTTATTTCATTACCCTCGATGTAAAAGAATGAATGGATCAAATAAAACAAGCCAATGTCTTTTATTTATAATTTTTAATATTTATTCATCATTATTCAGTACATCATGTTTAGTTCATTACCCTCGATATACAAAAATGAATAGATAAAAAAAAAACAAACAAAAAACCCAGGCGGGATGACTTTTATTTCTTTCTTATTTTTATTATCAATAATAATTATTAGCCAACTTATTTTCATTAAATCAAATCATCCTCAAGTCAGTTGCTCACCTGAATCAGCGCTCCTTTTCTCCACCCAGCAGTAGCCGCAGCACCAAATCCACCGACAGGCTCGGAAACAGCCCAGCACCTTCTGACACGGTGTGGCCCCCCGCAAGACGGGTCCCCGCACGTTGGCCTCGCAGGCGGCTGAATTGCAGTCGATGACACACTGGTGGAGCATGTACCACACCAGCAGTGCCAGGTAGAGCAGGAGGACAGCCATGAGCGACCCGAAAATGATTCTGCAAAGAAAACGGGACATGGGTGGGTGTCAGCCAGTCAGTTAGATTTAAAGACTTGTTGTTGTTGTTGTTGTAGTTGTTCTCCTTTCTTCTTCTTCTTCTTCTTCTTCTTCTTCTTCTTCTTCTTTTCTTCTTCTTCTTCTTCTTCTTCTTCCTCCTCCTCCTCTCCTCCTCCTCCTCCTCCTCCTCTTCTTCTTCTTCTTCCTTTTTTTTTTCTTCTTCTTCTTCCTTTTTCTCCTCCCTCTTCTTCTTTTCTTTTCCTCCTCCTCCTCTCCTCTCTCCTCTTCACTCCTCCTCCTCCTCCTCCTCCTCCTCCTCCTCCTCCTCTCTTCCTCTCTTCTCTTCTTCTTCTTCTTCTTCTTCTTTCTTCTTTCTTCTTCCTCTTCTCTCCTCTCCTCTTCCTCTTCTCTTCTCTTCCTCTCCTCCTCCTCTCTCCTCTCTCTTCTCCTCCTCCTCTCTTCCTCTTCTTTCCTCTCCTCTTCTCGTCTCTCTTCTCTTCTTCTCCTCTTTCTCATCAGTTTAATATCCGCTCACAACAAGGTGATTTAGACAAAATTAAAAGAGCACGTAAGAATGTATACGATGATAACAGAAAGCTAGTATGTGGATTCTGTCCCTAGGTAAGCTTGCATAATTATGTGCACATGCACAGGCATGCGCGTTTACGCACGTATGCACACACGCACGATGATTTGCGAGTGCACTTAATACTGTGATGGGTGCGTGCTGATGTTCAGAACCTGTGTTGTGCTATATTGGTATTTTTACATGGTTTTGTTTATATATATATATATATATATATATATATATATATATATATATATATATATATAAAATAGATAGATAGATAGATAGATAGATAGATAGATAGATAGATAGATAGATAGATAGATAGATACAAATATATATAGATATATATGGCTTGTAACCTACCGGAATTTCTCTGTTTTAGAGATAATAAAGTACTTTGAACTTGAATTTGAATTTCACACACACACACACACACACACACACACACACACACACACACACACACACACACACACACCAACACACGCGCGCGCGCGCGCACACACACACACATACACACACACACACTATTTGCATACACCTTTAGAATATAAATGCTCTATGTATGTGTGATGAAAAGCATAACTATAGGCTCCACCACGAAATGAGTCGCTTGTCATCTGACCCACTTTTCCGCTAGAAGCCATTAAAGACAGATGGGGGTCATGTTTTCAATTTTGAGATTTTGATTGATTGTTAAACTATAGCCATTACTCTATCTTGTAGTGAAATATCAAGGCATAATTTTGTTTCCTTTTGCCTTTAAATGTGTTTTTAAAATACCTAAACCTTCATTCTGACCACCTAATAGGATGCCCGACGTCTATTTCTCATTTTGTCATTTCCTGCAGCCTATCATTTCAAGTTGTTATAACTTTTGATAGAATTGCTCTATTTTCAATCTGTTTTCCGTATTGTATTGCCATTTCATTGCAGATTAATAACATGTCAGTATCTAGAAATTGACCTCTGGTGCTATCCGACTCATTATGTGGTGGAGCGTCACTGAATTTATTATCAGCTCGAATGCTCAGTCAGTAGATGCAATCTTAAGCTAGTTTTCAAATTATGTTTCATTGGGTAAAATTAATCATGAATAAATAAATAAATAACAACAACAACAACAATACTAGCAATAATAATAATAATAATATTAATAATAATAATAATAATAATAATAATAATAATAATAATAATAATAATAATAATAATAATAATGATAATAATAATAGATGGAGTTCCTATAGCGCTATATTTTATGAGAACAAATCAACGCACTTACATTATTCAACTAAGAAACAGGCTGCGAATAAAAGCCTTAACGATCATCTCATGTTAGGTGTAGGCCTACATTTTGTGTTGATACTGGCATTATCGCTGGTTCAAGACAGTA
>JASPKP010004509.1:7500-17523 GCA_030674155.1 Stramonita haemastoma | reverse complement strand
CAATTCTTTCTGTCTTTTTTTGTTTCGTTGTTTGTTTGTTTTGTTGTTTTTCCTTTGTAGTTTGGTTTTATTCCCTGTGGGGTTTTCTTTTGGGGTTTTTGGTTAAATTTATTGTTTATTACTTATTTTTTTCCCTTGAAATCTTTTATTTCAAGAATTTTTTGAAAAAGCCCCCAAAAGTGCTTTTTTTTTTTTAAAATTTTTTTATTTATTTATTTTTTTATACTTAAAAAACCCATTCCCCCGTTTTGTAAAATCATGTTTTTTGTTATTTTTTAAACCATCTGTTCCCCCCCCACAAAACAAGGGCCCAACTTTTTCGAAAAGGGGGAAAAAAAGGTAAAACCCCATTTTGAAACAAAGGATATTCAGGTGCGGGGGACAGGGGGCCCTCGGTTTATGGGTCTCATCCAATACTTTAACAAAAAAATACAAATTTTGTGATTTTGGTGTGTTTCGGTTTTTGTTTTAATTTGGGGATTTTTTGGGGTGGTGTTTTATTATTGCTTTTTTTTTTTTTTTAAATTTTTGGGGTTTTTGGGTGAATTTTAAATTTTGCTTTTGTTTTTATTTGTGATTGGTGGGTTTTACCCATTGCTTTTTTTTCCCTTTGTGAATTTTTTGTTTCACTGGTTTTGTTTTGTTATTGGGAAAAATGCGGGGAGTGGGGGGGGTGGAATAGGAATTTTTTTTTTCTTTTTGTTTTTGTTTTTCTTTTTATTTTTTTATTTTTTTTTCTTTCTTTTTTTTTCTCTCTTTTTTTGGTCCTTTTTTTTTAAACCTTTTAAATTTTTTGTTGGGGAAAAAGGTTTTTTTTTCCCCTTTTTTTTTCGGGGGCTTCCGAAGTTTTGCCCCCTTTTTTTTCCCCCCCTTTTTCTGTTTTTTTAATCTACAAGTCTGTCTGTGCTGTCTGTCTGTCTGTCTGTTTGGGGGGTCGTTTTTTTTGGCTTTCTTTCTGTCTTTTTTTTTTTTTGGCCCCCTGTTTCCACCCCCCCTTTCCCCCAGTCCATCTTTTTGCTTTCTTTTTTTCTTTTTTTTCTTTCTTTCTTTCTTTTTTTTTTCCTTTCTTTTTTCCTTTTTCCCCCCTTTCCCTTTCTTTCTTTCTTTTTCCCCCCAAACCCCTTGGCCCAGCAACTATTGTTATCTGTAAAAAGGGGCAAAAAAGCGTTGCGTTTGGCCGTTAAGAAACCTAAAAAAAGTCGGCCCCCCCCCACAAAACCCCCCAAAAAAATGAAATTTTGGGTTTTAGTTTTTTTTTTTAAAAAGTGGGTGTGTGTTGGGGGGAGAGAAAGGGGAGAAGAGGAGGAGAGAGGTGATGAGAAAAAGAAAAGAAAAAAAGGGGGGAAGGGGGGGGAAAAAAGGGGAGAAAGGGAAAACAAGGAAAAAGGAAAATTTTTTTTAAAATTTTAAAATTTAAAAAAATTTGGGGGGGCCCAACCCCAAAAGGGGGCGGGGGGGGGGGGGGGGGGGGGGGGGGGGGGGGAAAGGGGGGGTTTTGGTCAAAAAAAACTTTGCCCCCCAAAAAATTAAAAAAGGGGGTCACCCCGGAAATCCAAAGAGGGGGGAAATTTTTTTTTTAAAGAAAAAGGGAAAATTTTGAAGACATTTTTGTGATCCGTTTTTAAAAGGGGGGGAAAAAATTTTTCTAACAAAAACTTTTTTCCCGGGGGACCCCCAAAAAAGGGGCGATTTCCCCCTTTTTCCCCCCCTTCACCCGGGAGTCTTTCCCCTTTGCATTCCGTGAAATTTAGGGCAAGTTTTTCCCCGGGGCCCTTTTTGGGGGGGTTTCCCTCGGTTCCCCCAGAATTTTTTTAAAAAGGGCCATTTTCCCCCCCCTTGGCCCCACATTTTCCCTGTTGTTTTTGGGTTTTAAACCCCCGGCCCCGATGAAACCCCCTTGTAAAACCCTATTTAAACAAAAAATATAAACCCCCTATTTTATCGGGGGGGGAAATAATTAGGGGGTTTCCCCAAAAATTTTTTCCCCATCATTTTTTTTTTTTAAAAAAAAAGTTACCTTTTTTTTTCCCCCCTTTTCTTTGGGGCCCAAAAAAGGGGAAAGGGGGTTCTGAGTTTTGTGTTCCCCCAAAAATCAGTCTTTTTCATTTTGAAAATTTTTTGGTTGTCAAATTTTTCCCTTGGGGGGGAAAAAAGGGGGGGAAGGGGGGGGGGAAAAAACCCAAATTTTGCCCCCACCCCCTTCCCCCCCTTTTTTCCCTTTCGGGGGGGAAAATTTTAAAAGTCCCCCCGGGGACCGGGGGGGGGTTTTTCCCCAAGCATGAACAACCGAGGGGAAAGGGTCCCTTTTTCCCCACTTGCCTTTTTTTTTTTAAAAATTCCCTGTTTTAGTTTCTGCTTCCCCCCTGCCCCTTTCCCAGTTTGGGGAACGGGTTTTCCGTCGTACACTGAAAACTTTTAATCTTGGGTGACAGGGGGCTCAGGGTTTCTTTTTCCCCCCTTTTCCCCCTTTTCTTTTAAATTTTTCCCCCCAAAAAAAAGGGTTTTTGTTTCCCTTTCCCCTTAAAAATTTTGGGGAAAAAAAACCCAATTTTCAGTTTTTTTCCCCAAAAAAGAGCTAAATGTTTGGGTTTGGGTTAAAAAAACCCCCTTCAACAGGAATGCTGAACAAAATTTTAGCAAAATTTAAATTTTTTTAAATTTTGGCGGGGGAAAAAAAGGGGGTTTTTCCCCAGCCCCAAACCCCAAGGGGGAATTTAAATTTAAGGGAGGGGGGGAGGACAGAGAGGAAGAGAGGCGTGCGGGGGGCCCCGGGGTTTTTGCGTGTTTGGGGTGCTTTTTTTGGGTTGAAGGTGGTGGTGGGGTGTTGTTGGGGGGTTTTTTGGGGGTTTTTTTGGGGGGTGTTTCCCCCCCCCCCCCCTTTAAAAAGGGCTTTTTGTTTTTTTTTTTCCCCGGGAAAAAGGGGTTTTTTACTTAAGACCATTTAGACAAATGGAGAAAAGAGGGGGAGGGGGAGAAGGGAAAAAAAAGGGAAAAAAGGGGGGCCCGAGAGAGAGAAAAGAGGGGAGAGGGGAAAAAAAGGGGTTTTTTTAAAAAGGGGAAAAACCTTCCCCCTTTTTTCCCCAGCCCGGGGTTTGGAGTCTTGGGGAAAACCCCCAAAAAAGGGGGGGGGCCCCACCCAAAAATTTTTAAAAACCCAAAGGGGGAAAAAGGGTGTAAAAGGCCCCTTTTCCCCCTTTGGGGGCCCCACGGGGAAAATTAAGGTTAAGGTAAGGTTCACCAGCCCCCAAAAAAAGTTTCGTAGGAAAACTATCCCATTAACCAGCACCGAAAAGTTGCATAGTAAAATTTACCCAATTCACCAGCACGAAAAAACGTTTCATAGTAAAAATATCCCAAGAGCACTAGCACCAAAAAAATCTTTTCATAGGAAAACTATCCCAGTTCACCAGCACAGAAAACTTTGTCATGGGAAAAAACTATCCCAGTTCACCAGCACAGAAAAGTGTCTTACGAAAACTATTCCAGTTCACCAGCACCGAAAACGTGTCATACGAAAACTATCCCAGTTCACCAGCACCGAAACGTGTTCATACGAAAACTATCCCAGTTCACCAGCACCTTATTTTCCTCTCAGTGTCGTCCACATATTAGCTAGACTATTATATAGCCTTTGTTGATTTGGGTTGGTTTGGGTTGGAACATAAAAACGTTGGTTTTTTTTTATTTGAATGAACTAACCTTCCCCACTGGAAATAATGACATATGAGTCTCAGTCACCTCAGTCTGTCTTCTTCTCTAGTTCCCTTTACACGTTAGTGTGTCGGGGGAAAACTAATGGCATGTTCTTTCCAGCTCCTCTCATGGGCCATACAGCTTGGTTGTAGGGTTATCTCTGTTGGCCACACTTTCTTCCTGGTAAAAAAATAGTAAAGCTCTTCCCCCTGCCCAGAGGGATAGCCCCACCCTGGGAGCCCTCCCAGGGTAACAGGAAATAAGGGTGGGGTAACCCTGACAGAAACCTAGAGGGCTGAAGTCAGTGCTATGGGGCCATAAAAGGTAAAGGTAAGCTGTCCCTAACCTGTGTGGTCGTTAGGGGAGGACCAGGCGTCAGAGACCTCAGCTTCTCTAAAGGCCAGCATGTTGAGGGCGGCACCCATCTCCTCTCCATCGCTGCTTTATCTTCCTGACCCTAAAGAGGCCAGGGTACCCATTTACAGCTGGGTGAACTGTACTGTTGCCAAGGCGTGCAAACGGTCACCCATCCAATTGGCAACTAGGCTCGATGCTGCTTCACCCGACTGGTGGAAAGCGAACACTCTGACCACTGAGCTATTCCGTCCCCAAGGGGTTGTGGTAGGCTAACCCTGACAAAAACCTAGAGAGCTGAAGTCAGCTCGGTTTAGGGCCATAGGCGCCTTCTAACAAATCACGATACAATACAAAAAAAAAGAAGAAGAAAAAACCGCATGAAGACACCCGTCAGCTATTAGTCAGTCAGTCAGCAGTCTTCCTGTGTGGGATGCTTCAGGCCCTTCTGCTGGTGACCTCAGATGACCCTCTTCAGGCTGCCCCCGTCCACGCTTCATCCTGCCAGGGGCCAAGTCCACAGCCACTTGTCCGCAGCACTGAAGGACTTCCGTCTGTCTGCATGCAGTCTCTGCTATTGTTGCTGTTGTTAACTCGTCGTCTGTGTCACGTTGGTGGTGTATTATGCATATGTGGTGTGTGTTGTGTGTGCGTGCGTGCGTGCGTGCGTCGTGCGTGCGTGCTGCGTGCGTGTGTGTGTGTGTGTGTGGGTGTCAGTGTGTGTGTTTGTTTGAGTGGTGTTGTTGTGTGTGTGTGTGTGAGAGTGTTGTGTGTGTGTGTTTGTGTGTGTGTGTGTGTGAGTGATTGAGTGGTGTGTGTGTGTTAAGTGGTGTGTGTGTGTGTGTGGTGTGTGTGTGTGTGTGTTGGTGTGTGTGGTTGTCGTGCACGCGCGCGCACGCACGCGTGCGTGCGTACGTGTGTGTATGTGTGGGTGTGTGGGAGTGTGTGTCTTCAATTTTACGTCTCTGTACACTTAATGTGATATTAGAGGACGGGGGAGGGTGTACTCTTGTGTGTGTGTGTGTGTGTGTGTGTGTGTGTGTGTGTGTGTGTGTGTGTGTGTTGTGTGTGTGTGTGTGTGTTGTTGTTCTGTTGTCGTCGTTGTTTTGTTTGGACATGTTTGTGACTGTGTGTAGGCGTCAGTGCACGCACACCTATTAGAACGGAATTGTATCGTGATATATATATATATATTATATATATATATTATATATATATATATATATATATATATAGCACAACCTGTTTCTGCGTATATACAGTTCGGGCAGCTCTTTCAGAAAGTGCACCCACACCTATTAGATCTAGTACCAAATTGATTGTGTTATATATAGCACAACATGTTTCCGCGTGAAGTTTTAGGCTGCTCTTTCCGGGAAGAGTGCGTGCGTCGCCACAGTTTAGAGTCACCCCCCCCTCCCCCTCCCCCAACTCCTTTCCCCTCTTCTCCTGAGAAGACAGACAGTGTTTTGTTTACACTACGTCATGGTGACAGTCGGTCTTAAGTAAATAACAACTCATTATCATTGTTATCGTTTTTTTCGCATTGTTTACACAGGGCTGGATAGCTCAGTGGTCAGAGCCACTCCCTTTTCCCAGGCTAAGGTTAAGCGCATTGAGCGTGGTTACCAATATGGGATGGGTGACCGTTTGCACGCCTTGACTTCAGTACAGTTCCTCAGTCCACCCAGTTGTAAATGAGTACCTGCCCTCTTTAGGGTCAGGGAAGGTAAAGCAGCCTGGGAGAGGAGATAGGCGCTGCCCTCAATATGCTGGCCCGTAGAGAAGCTGAGATCTGTAATGCCTCGCTCCCTTACAACTGCATAGGTTATGGGACACCTTACACAGAACTGTAAAAGAAAAATACAATATTGTAAAGTATGAAATGCACTCATATGGATATCATGTACTTTGTGCAAAAAAATGTTTATTGTAATAAAAAAGACATTGGGAATGACTGTAAAGAATAGAGTACATAGGAATATCCCTAGTTTATACACTAAAGGGGCTGTACAGATGTATAATGATGTTGAGGGTGAAAAGAAAGCTAAAAAAAATCTTTGGGAACTGGATGGATGTACAAGCCATCTTTCTCTTATCTCTGCTTGGTAAAGGAATAATAGGAAACATAGTTAACAGTAAGGGGAGAATAGTTTGCCGTTGTCTTTCTTGCATGCTTTTATAAAGACATATATTTATATACTTATTCCGAGGATACTGGAATAACCACTCTTGTACTGTTTATATCTAGTCCCTGTATGTATGCGATTTTGTTATTTTGGCATCAGTTCCAGCGACGTCGAGAAGGGGTAGGGTCTGCTGCATGGGTAACAGCTTACCCTCCATACTTACCTACCCAGGCTTTGCAACAGACAGCCTAGAGTGCAACTCCATAGTCTTCCCACACTGAGGGATGCCTCCCTAAATATCAGCGTGATGGATTTTTTTATAACAGTATCAAGAGGACAGTGAAAACCAGGTTATGTCCAAGGACAGTAAACAATTGGAAGAATATTGGTCGCCCACCATGTAGTCTACATGGTAAGGGTATAGATCGTCTAGATGCCATTACTTTTCATCATCCCTCTGAACGATTTTAATTAACTAGAGTTTTTCTCTCATCCTGCGGAAAGGAAAGGACAGTGGAGACGGATTAAACCCCGAGCAACTCTTTTTTTCAGGGAAGGTAACAACAACACAGAACCCCACTAGTATAGTGGCCTACTACTAGATCGAGGTGGTGTGGAGGTTTAGTTCGTTGTGGTGAAGGTGAGAAAGAGAAAGGACACTTCTTGCCTGTGCTGTGCTGTGCTGGGCTGTGCTGGGCGGAAAAGCCTCATCTCCTGCTTCAGACCTAGGAGACGGGCCCACCGCGTTTCCATAATTCATACTCTCAATTTACCATCAGCCTCCCTCCCTCCTCCTCTCTCTCTCCCCTCTAGCCTATCAGGCTGTCTGTCTAGTCCCGCACGGTACCCAAAAGGTTTCAGGCGCGCGGCAAATTGAATCCTCCCAGCCGCAGTCGGTCGGTGGCTAGCCTAGCCTACCCCGGCCAAAGCTACTTGATGGGATTCTAAGCGCTTCCCCTGGGTGCCAATGAAACAGGTTCACGGCGGCGCGGGGCGACACTAAGCCCTGATTTATGAGAAAATAGTGCCCCACCTCACTAGTCCTCCTTCCTGGACCCAGAAAAAGAAAAAAAAACCCACAAAAACAACCCAAAAAACCAACCCGTGATGGTTGGGAGGGAGCTGGGGGAGGCTTTTCAGCCCCACCGAGTTTCCTATCCTTTTAACCGCCTTCCGCGCTTTTCACCTCGCTTCCTTAGTTTCAAACCGTTTTCATCGCCGATTTCGTCGCATTTCCCTCGGCCCCCCGAAAGAGCGGAACCGATGCATTTGCATACCGTCAAAAGCGGGCTCCCCCTCCTGGCAGCTATACACGGTTCCGGCTAAGCGCCGGAGGTGTGCGCTGAAGCGTGGCGGACGTCAGCCAGCCGTGTCGAGAGAGAGAGAGATGGCGAGTATTGATGAGGGAGGCTAGGCAGGCACGGTTAATGGTGGGCTGGGGGCTCGTACAGCCGTGGCGACGGGCCGTCTGATGAGGTGGGAGTAATGTGCGGAAAGGCCACAGCTTCTCTGTCGGCATTTTCCCTGTCGAGGGACCCTGTGGTGGCGTCCGTTGGTTGGCGTCTGTGTGTGTGACCATCGATTGGCCAGCCAGCCCAGCGCTGATGCTGTTCTATTCCAGAAAGGCCCTCCAATATTCTTTCCTTCTTCCCTCCCTCTTCACATCCCTACTACCTCCCCCCCCCCTTTTTTTTTTTTTTTACCCCCCCCCTCCCTTTTGCCTCCAACCTTTATCATCGCGTGAGCACTTTGACCCCCCCACATTTACGGTGTTTGCCTGTGCTGTGTATTTGTTTTGCATTTTCTAGTCGCAGCGAGCCATGTTTTTGGGTTGTTTTTTTTTTTTATAAACTGTTTCGTTGAAGTGCACTTTCCAGTTCACCTTACTGCTACTGTTTTTTTTAACAAAACATATTTCCCCCACCTTTTGTAATTACTGAGCAAAGTAATTTCCCCTTTCTTTGTTTTTGTCTTTTGTTCTGCCTTTTCAATATAGGCCTATTCATAATTTTTTTCCGATGCACATTACAGCTACTGCTTTTCAACAATCAATTTTTTTTCTCAATTTTTTTGGTATGGGCCCAGTAAGTAATTGCTTCTTTGTTTACCCATTTTTATCAACGCTTAGTTCTGTCTTCACACTATATTTTTTCCCAATCACCCACCCCCTTTTTTTAACCCCAGAATCCATGACATTGTCATATGTGCTTTGATTATTATCATCAATATCATCATCATCATCATCATCATCATCATCATCATCATCATCATCATCATTATTATTATTATTATTATTATTATTATTATTATTATTATTATTATTATTATTATGGGGGTGGGATAGCTCAGTGGTCAGAGCACTCACTTTCCACAAGTCAAGTTAAGCAGCGTCCAGCGTGGTTACCAGTTGGATGAGTGACCATTTGTGCGCCTTGGCTTCAGTACAGTTACCCCAGTTCACCCAGCTGTAAATGGGTACCTGCCCTCTTTAGGGTCAGGGAAGGTAAAGCACCGAAGGAGAGGAGATGGGCGCCGCCCTCAATATGCTGGCCTCTAGTGAAGCTGAGATATTTGATGCCTTGCTCCCCTACGACCACCTGGGTTATGGGACACCTTCACCTTAACTTTTTACCCTTTTTATCATTATTCTGGCCACGATGCAGAGATCTTGGTAATACTGGGGTTAGCACAGGAGAGCCATTCTGACTGATGGCTGCCAGGGTGAAGGGTACAGCTTTCTTTGATTCCCAGAGATCGGTAGAATTCCGATCTGCATAGGGATCTAGGCCTATGTCCAACCTATTCATATACAAGTTTACTACTTGGGGGCAAGACAGGGTAGAGCAGGGCAGGGTAGAGCAGGGCAGCCTAGCTTGTGGTTACACACAGTAGGGCTGAACACGTTTATTGGATGGTGACTGAGAAAGTCTGGGTTAGTCTATTATATGCTGAACTGCCTGTACACAGAATTCCCCCATTTCTGTCGCTTGCATGCCAAAGCCTGAGTCTCTGCAATATTGTCAATGCATCATTCTCTGCATCTCTCTCTCTCTCTCTCTCTCTCTCTCTCTCTCTCTCTCTCTCTCTTCTCTCTCTCTCTCTCTCTCTCTCTCTCTCTCTCTCTCTCTCTCTCTCTCTCCTCCTCCTCCCTCCTCTATATTTTTATTGGCAGTATCTCTCCCCCCCCCTCCAATAAGGATATTAGTTAAAAACAATTTCCCCCTTTTTATCCAAATGTATGATTTATATCACATGTATAACTTTTGACAGATGGTGGTGGTTGATGTTTTCAGTTGTTTATTTCATCTTGTTCTCTTGTTTGCTCTTTAACTATTAACACTTTTCTATTCTTCCATAATCAAAATCATTTTAGTGTGACTTCTGATTTTTGTCTTCTGATCGAGTGCATTTTTATTACCTTATCATATATAGTGTCCTTATTCTTGTGTGTTGTTTGGTACTGCGTAAAGTTTTATTGTTTAGTATCTTTTCATCTTAATGTATCCCTGAAAAGGGCGGGGACTGGATGTAAAAAAGCACACGAGTGCTTATCTATTATCCTCGAATAAAAAACTTTGCCTTGCCTTGCCTTGCCTTGTCTCTCTCTCTCTCACCCACACACACATCCCCCCCTCTCTCTCTCTCTGTAAGCGCGCGCGCGCGCGCGTGTGTGTGCGTGCGTGTGTGTGTGTGTGTGTGTGTGTGTGTGTGTGTGTGTGTGTTGATTACCCTCTGTCTATCCCCCCTCCTCCCGACAGCCAGCCGTTACCCTCCAAGTTATTTTGAGAACCCAGTATCTCCATCACGTCACCCCCACCCCACCCCCACCTCAGCAACCCCTCAGTCT
>JASPKP010004509.1:0-5000 GCA_030674155.1 Stramonita haemastoma | reverse complement strand
GTAGGCCTAGGCCTAGTAGCTAGAGCTCTCTGTCATTCTTTCTTTCTTTCTTTTTCTTTTCTTTCTTTCTTTTTTCTTTCTTTCTTTCTTTCTTTCTTTCTTTCTTTCTTTCTTTCTGTCTCTGTGTCTTTGCTTGTACTTTGCCCAGAGTAGGGGGAGATGAAGACCTTACAATGCTCTTCTGACTACTCTTTGACTGTATAGATACGTGTGGGAGAGAGTACGGCTTTGAAGCTGGGCTGTTGTTATCATCATCATCGACGTCGTCGTTGTCATCATTATCGTCGTCGTCGTCGCTGTCGTCGTCGACGTCGTCGTCGTCATCATCATCATCATCATCATCACAGCAGCAGCAGCAGCAGCAGCAGCAGCAGCAGCAGCAGCAGCAGCAGCAGCGCATCATCATCATCATCATCATCATCATCATCATCATTAACCCACAAGAAGATAAAATAAATACAAGAACCTGGCTCCGGCCAAAAGCTGTGTCAGTTATTGATATCAGCTCATTGCCAAGGCCGACACTAAAATGGTGTTATGTTGTAAAATGTTGTGTTGAGGCTGCCTTCACCCATGAAAAGCTCTTAACAGAACAACCTGCACTCTCCTTGAAAGGAGAAAAACTATCCTCTGAAGTCGGAGAATGACTGCCTAGATCTATATGCTGAGGTACTTGAAAACAGTCATACACGCAAACTCCTCATTCAGTGTGCAATTTGAATCTCACAGTGATTCCCAGGTGGGATTCAATGAGTGAGTCAGAGTGCACATTCTGGATGAACCCCAGAGCGTTAATCTGGGGAACGCAAAACAACACCACCAACAGAACAAGAACACACAAAGATAGAGGGATGGATGGCTGTCATTACCTTCATCACCCCACAAAACTATGGGATAAAATGCTCGGTTAGAAAGTTGGTTCTTTTCATCATTATCATTATTTACCATCGATGCCTCTGTACATAGAAGACACGGCATCGGAAAGCTGGCTCTTATTATCGTCATATTACTGCAACATATTAATTGATATGAAGCAGTATACAGTAGTAGTAGGCATCTGTCAGTTTCGGAAGACTATAGACTTACGCTCTAGGTGCACAAAGCCTGGGTAAGTAAGTGCGGAGGGCAAAATGTCACCCATGCAGCAGACCCCCCTCCCCTTCTCCACGCCGCTGGAATGGTCCATTGGAAAGGCAATCGCCGATAGGAATGGTTCCAGTGCCGATGCAGGAGCCGCCAGAACGTTGCCATATACAGGGTGTTGGAAAGTTGGTTCTTACCATTACCATTGCCATCACTACCACAGTAAATGGTGGAAAATAATCAGAACACGTGAAATTGGAAAGTTGGTGTCTGTACCTTGCTGCTACCACAACTTCATTAATGGGTCAAGAGCCGGGCTGATATACAACGTTGTTGTGTCAGATCTTACCATCATTAAAACCGGTTACCATATGACACAGGGATTGGTGGCAGAACAACCTGTAATATGGCTGTTGTTTTCATCAGGGCGATTCGGGGCTGTAGGCCTATATATAACAGCATTCTAGCGGCTCCTGCGACGGCACTGGAACCATTCATATCGGCAATTGCCTTTCCAATGGACCATTCCAGCGACGTGGAGAGGGAGGAGGGGGGTCTGCTGCATGGGTAACAACTTACTTTCCATACTTACTTACCCAGGCTTTGCACTCTAGAGCCGAGAGAGAGAGAGAGAGAGAGAGAGAGAGAGAGAGAGAGAGAGAGAGAGAGAGAGAGAGAGAGAGAGAGAGAGAGAGAGAGAGAGATTTTTAATTATTTTTTTTATATTATTTATTCTTTTATATCGAGGATAACAGAATAAGCAATCATGTGCTTTTTTTCATCCGGTCCCCGTGTGTATGCAGTTTTGTAAATATTGTCATCTGTTCCCACCGGCACACGATGGCCTACTCTTACGAAAAGCGGAACAGGATTTAACGTGTGCGCAAGATGTTCTGCGTGCGTTCGCACACGGGGCCTCGGTTTAAAGTCTCATCCGAAGAGAGAGAGAGAGAGAGAGAGAGAGAGAGAGAGAGAGAGAGAGAGAGAGAGAGAGAGAGAGAGAGAGAGGAGAGAGAGAGAGAGAGAGAGAGAGAGAGAGAAGAGAGAGAGGAGGTACACTTAACCAAAACAATATTATATTTACCTAAAGCAAAAATGGTCACATAAAAAGGTTGGGTTTTTTTTCGTGGGTGGGAGGCAAAATGTGGGCATAGCAGGTGACGTCAGGACCAATGGACTTCAGAAGGTGTGACCATGTTATGCCTTCAGCAAGGCTGAATGGTTTATAAATGCTGCCTTCTATTCTCTGTCTGTCTGTCTGTCTGTCTGTCTGTCTGTCTGTCGTCTGTCTGCTGTCTGTCTGTCTGTCTTCTTCTGCTCTCTTCTCTCGTCTGTCTTCTTCTCTCTGCTCTTCTCTTCTCTCTCTCTCTCTCCTCTCTCTCTCAACCTCTCTCTCTCTTCGTACTCATTCTCACACTCTAAATCCAATCTTCTAACACTCTATCAATAGGGACCTCTTGCCCATTCGATACTCATCTACACTTAAAACAATAACACTTTAATATGCCATGATAATATATATAAATAGCGAAAAACAGAATATGATGTAATCAGCCCCAAGATGAAAAGACCTTCACACAACACATATGGAGCCATCTTTCTCATCATCATTCATGGCCTCTCTGCTGCTGCCCTATTTACATAAGCGCACCCTTGACAGTCTTCACACAAATAAATCTCACGACACACTGGGCCAGACCAAGAAAGATGGGAGTCATTGCCAGTTGTTGCATGTAAAGAAGCTTTATGGACCGAATTCACGACAGTTTTTTGGATATATTTATTATCATAGCGCATGGACTTCAACTCCCTGTCATCTTAGAAAATGGATTGTCTTTTTTTTTGTTTTGTTTTGCTTAAGTGTACATCTGTCTCTGTCTGTTTGTTTGTCTGTCTTTACTATGTACCTGTATCTTCAAAAGAAGAGAAACAATAATGTCATAGTTTCACTTTATAGATTGAAAAATTATGTTATGCATGTGTTGTAGGTACAGGATTTCAATGTGGAATGTACAAACCAATATCAATTTTATACATATGGCATTTTTCTTGAATTGTCATTGTCATTGTCAGTGTCATTTCCTCTCTCTCTCTGTCTCTCTTTCTGTCTCTCTCTGTTTCTCTGTCTCTGTCTTTTCTCTCTCTCTCTCTCTCCCCCTCCCTCTCTTATTCAAATGGGTCTCTGGCCTTGATGAATACATTTTCTACGTCTGTGTCTCTTCTCTGTCTCTTTCTCTCACACACAAACTCACACACACACACACCACACACACACACACACACACACACACACACACACACACACACACACACACACACACACACACACACACAACACAAACACACACACACACAATACATACATACATACATTTTGTAGGCCATTATGATGTTATACGATCTCTCCACACAGAGGCCATTCCCATTCCCATTTTCTGCTGTTCTGTCTGGCTGGTTCATCTAGATGCCTTGTATAGTGTGGTTTATTTGCTGTACAGCGACAGGAGCCCCGACAGGAACCCGTCACCAATACAACGCCTGCACAGGCTGTGGACAGCATCTCCCCAAAGGGATGGGGGGAGGTGGGGGGGGGGGGGGGGCAGAGAGGATCCGACCCCCTGACATTTTGCAGAAGGCACACAACACCAATAGGCCTATACCTCATCCTCCCTAAAAAGCCAGCCAGCCAGCCATGACCTTTGACCTACCAGTCTGATCCCGAACCCTTGAGGGAGTCCAATGGTCAAGCGACCCTGTACAATGTGGTCAGACTGTTTCAATACACATAGTGCTAGTGCTGCAGCTGGGGGGGGGGAAAGCTTGTCAGGAATAGATCCTGAGGGGGTGACAAAACGGAGAGAGAGGAGAGATGGGTATGGGAAAGTGAAAAAGAAGAGAGGGGTATGAAAAGAACGAAAACCAGAAAGGGTTGGGTTGTTGTTTTTTTGCCCATTAATGTAGCCGCATTCCAACTTCGGGGATGATGTCTTAAGATGTGCCTGCATTTTCATATTAGGAATACGTTGATTTTTTTTTTAGATCTGTTTTTTTAACCAGCACAAATAGTCTACTCTTCTTAATGTGTGCACAAGATGTTCTACCTGCGTTCACACACACGGGGCTTCGGTTGATAGTCTCATCTGAAAGAACTGTCAGCAGGGGAGTGGAGTTGTAATGATGGTAACACCGGGGAGGGGGGGGGGAGGGGAAATCCCCTAGAATGGGCGAAGGCTTGAACCTGGGCCGCCAAATCTCGAAGGCAACCACTCTAACCACTAAGCTAACCCTCTCCCCCCACCCAACAGACATGAACTTCTCTATGGTCACATAAAGTAGGGAGTTCTCTTTTTCCGTGGGCGGGGGCAAACTGTGGGCATTTGCAGGTGACGTCAGGACTACCCCACTTCAGAAGGAGTGACCATAATGTGCCCTCAGGAAGGCTGAATGGCTCATTCACACTGTGGTCTTCCCGACCTGCTGTTTCTCTGTGCTGTGATGGATGACAGGAAGCTGTTGTTCTCTCTGTCCCGGGGGGGGGGGGGGGGGTTTAGAGAGAGGGGGGGGGGTACTCTGTGGGTGACAGGCTAGTCTAAATCCTTTATTTTTCAGTAGCCTGGCCAGTCCTTTGTATGGGTGGTGGGGATTGTGAGGATGAATTAGGACTGCCTGGGGGATGAGACTGATCCAGCCATTCTTCCTCACTGTCTTCACTTCTGTTTGATCTGGCCATCCTTTCCGGATTTTTTCTGGTCACTTTTTTTGTTTTGTTAATGTCCCCTAACTTTCTCTCGTCTCTCCCATCTGTCTCTCTCCCCCATTCCCCACCCTGGTGTTTTCCTTTGTGTACCTCCCAGGATAGCTCAGTGGTCAGAGCACTCGCTTTCCCCAAGCTAAGGTTAAGCAGCATCGAGCGTGGT